>PVJH01025606.1:0-16651 GCA_004026705.1 Nesogale talazaci
TTATGTGCCCTTAATAGTTCAGTTTTTTGTTTGTGGCAACAATAGGGCTTTTTTACCCAGTTATCCAGCATTTGGACAGAGTTATGTGTGCTAGCCTTTCTCTTTCCAGACATAGATATTATTCCTGGAAACGAGCCTGTCCCTATACCTGCTATTGATCACATGGCAGGAAAAGCTAAAGGGCAGTGCAACTAGTTGCCCTATTTGTAAGATTAAAGATCAGTACTGCAGTGGCCTTTGGAATTGCAGGTTTGGATGTTTCCCTTACTCAGTGTACCAAATTATCTAGATAATTAATCTCAGATGTGCAGGCCTCATCAGGCACTATGCAAGATTTGCAAGATCAGGTAGATTCTTTAGCAGAAGTAGTATTACAAAAAAGAAGAGGTTTAGATTTAATTGCTACAGAGCAGGGAGGTATTTGTTTGGCTTTACAGGAAAGATGCTGTTTTTATGTCAACAAATCTGGAATCGTAAGAGAAAAAAATCAAGCGGCTGCAAGAAGACTTGGAGAAGAGAAGAAAGGAGTTGACCATCATTCCACTGTGGACCGGACTTAATGGACTGTTGCCTTACATCTTGGCACTTTTGGGCCCCCTCGTTAGTTTATTGCTTTTGCCTTCATTACGGCCAGTATTATTGAACAACCTCATGGCATTTATTAAGCAACAGATTGAGACCATTCAAGCAAGGCCCCTTCAAATTCATTATTATCGCTTGGAGATGAGCGATCTTGAACAGATTGGCACACACTGAACAGAGTGGCACACGACTAGAATGTGATAAGACCCTCTGACTAGTATATGATAAGACCCTCTGCCTCCGTGAGCTGAACTTGCAGCCAATGACGGGTAAGATCAGGAGCACTCTTTACCAACCTAAGACAGGCCATGGTCACATTAGAAGGCCATTGACCGATGACGGGTAAGGACTGAGTGTGTGTTCTGACAACCTAAGACAGGCGGAGTTCCCGGGAGGATTTTATTTGAAAAAATAAAAAAGGGGGACCTGTCCGGAGCCATCCAGGGGACATGCTTGACCTGGATACAGGCTGGATATGCCTGAACTCTGTTGCAGTTTGTTGCCTGAGGTTTGTAGTTACCTTTGTAACTGTTAACAGCCCTGCCTTTTGAAGCTTGATTGCACACTTGTTGACCTTCACTTGTCAGTAACTATATGCTAATTGCCCAAGCTTGCCTGCCCTATAAAACCGGTCTACTTCTCCCAAATAAACGAGACTTGATCAGAATCCTGTCTTGTCTCCATTTCTCGCGTCTCCTGTCCCCCCAGTTCCCGCTCCTCCTTCCAGGACTTGCGAATTACGGACCCGCAGGCTGGGATAGGGAGGCATTAGACAGTGTACGATATAACAAAATATTAAAAATCTATAAATTATAAAGGGTTCAGTTGGGGGGGAGCAGGGAGGGTGGGGAAAATGAGGAGCTGATATCAAGGGCTTAAGTAGAAAGCAAATGTTTTGAAATGATACCAACAAATGTACAAATGTACCCAACATACAATGGATCTATGTATGGATTGTGATAAGAGTTATATGAGTCCACAATAAAATGATTTAAAAAATACAAAACCACAACAAAAAAGGAAGAATGGAAGAGAAATTTGATATGAACCCTGAGTGGCATGAAAAGGTCTTAGTTCTGTCCATTGTCATCTTTCATTTTGATTTTTTGTTGTTCGCTCTTGTTCATCTGTTTTTCCCACCTACAGTCCCTCTTCCCCTCCCCCCCCCCAGCCCCATCACTGTGGTGTCAGATCATCTTCAAAAATTCTATGTGACTAACAATTTGAAATCTTTTTGGAGTTCTCTATGCTGATGAGATAATGGGAAACTCTATTAGTAGAGTGAATGTGAATGTTTTAGAGTTTTTTTTTCAGTCTAATTTTTAATCCCTGGAAATAAAACAATTTGCATTTAAATCTTTTACTGGGTTTTAAATATTGTGCTGTTGACTTTCACCTGAGCTCTTTAACCACACTTGGTTCCTAATATACCCTTACCAGCTTCCTCCCTTTTAAAATCCCAGCTCAGATGGCGCCTCTCCCTTCCATGAATTCCTCTGTAATCATCTGCATCCTCTGCTTGTTCTGTCACTGACACATTGGATAGAGTCTGTGGTGGTCATTTGCTTATGTTAATTTCATGGTTGAGATGTAGGGGTGGAGTCTAGCCTGTTAATCTGGAGATAGCCATTGAGTAGCCAATGAGGCCTCTGTGTGGGCTTGGTTTTCTCCTGAGACTTCTGGGAAACCTCACGATATTTCCCTGGTGGAGATGAGAAGCTCTCCCCACAGTTGTTGGGAATTAGTCACAGAGACGGTGAACTACAGACAAGACAAGATGGCAGCATCCGAGAAGCTAAAGGAGCTGGAGGAGAAGCCACATGGCCTTAGCCTGATGGAACCAGACCTCTGAAGCTGGAGAAGCCACATGGAGACCCCTGCCAACTCTGAGTTGCTTCTACCACCATTGAATGCTGTTGATGGACCCTGAGCCCTGGAAGTGAGGAGCCATGGGGAGACCCCTGCCAGCGCTGGGACTTTGCACCCACTGACCTGTGACTTCGTGAGTCAGAAGAGACTATAGACTGATATCAGGCATATGGGCTAATATTGGACATATGACTTTGAACTGGACTGGGCTGGGATGCTTTCTCAATGTCCCATTCCTCTTATATATAAACCTTTTCCATATATTCATGTCTATGAGTGTGTTTCTCTAGTCTACCTGGACTAACACACTCTTTGCACATGCAATTATTATGCAACATCATATAATGTTGTGGTTATTTCTTAATTATTCTCTATCTTTCCCCCTAGATGATGAGACTGAAAAGGAGTACACAGACAACCACTTGCTATTAATTCAAATTCATGGGTTTTATATGTCTCACAGTAGGGTGCTCTGTAAGATTTTCTGTGGTGGGGTTTTCAGAAGTCAACAGGCATTTCTCCAAAGAGCCTATGAGTGGACTCAAATTAGCAGTGAGCCTTGTTACAATTTTACATCACCCAGAGAATCTTTCTTAGAAGTCAGACTTTCAATATCAACTATGTAGTGCTTTTCACATTTCTGACATAGAGTGGAGTCTTAGATATCATTTGTTTAATACCATGGCACATATCCTTTATTTCAAGTCGAGCTACACTTGGTTTAATCGTACCACAATTCAGATTGGGTAGCAAAATTTTCTTTGAAAACACTTGAGATCAGGGCTGTAGGGCAGAGGAGATGTGGTTTCCCAAGGAAATTATTGTAGAACAGATTTTGTTACCCTTGGACAGGCAATATTGTCAGACTGGGGAGGGGGGCATTCTTGATGCAGCTTCCTGGTCTTTAACTCACCAATGCCATTTTCAATTTTCTTAAAACTTCTTTCTAATCAGCTGCAGTGAATGTCTTGTGTCCTTTGAGACAGTCTCAAAAGTATCCCTTTTGGATTCTCTAACACACTCACCTCTTTGACCCATAGCCTGTGTTGACCTGGCTGCCTGATATCTATCAGAAAGCCTTTCTGATGGGCTTGAAAGGTTTTGATTGAACCGTTTTTTTGAAGGTAGCCTCATGAGACTAAGACAGAGAGATCTTGTCTGCCATCATCCACCTATTACAGAAACATGTTTAAACATATTTTGCCTGGAACAAACCTGCTCATGTATGAACTGGAACCCTAATAGCAGTAGTTTTGACACTCGTTATACTCTGCATTCCACCACCACCCCCGCCAATTTATCACTGTGACTTAGAGCTGTTTTTTAAATCAGCATATATAAATTTATGCTAGCCCAATAACTACCTTCTGATTTCATTCTGTGTATTTTCATAGTTTGCAAGTCCCCCAAATTATTTTCTACGGCAAGATGCTGGCATTCACTTTCCTAACATATTGAGAACAAATGTATCTGGTTGAAAAGTAGAGTCAAGTTTCTTGCTTCAAGATATTTAAAAACAATCAAGCAAACAAATATAATTGAATATTATTATTATTGGAAATACTTTGTTTTCCTCAAATGACTGGTTAGAGAGGAATGTACCTTGCAGAAAGCAATATCACCTTATGCTGTCTAGTGGACGATTCTTATTTATGATTCTATTTCCTTTTGTCTCAAAGTTTTATCAATAATTCTGTGTTGTGCATGTCCTCAGATAGATGATAGCTTTAATAAATTAAAAAAACAGTAAAAATCATATCCCACCCTACAAAGCCATCTTTTTTAATGCAAACTTATTGAAGCAGGTTACAATACATAATGAGCTGTCACAGACTGGTGAGACATGCAAAGTTGGGTGTTTTTTTTTTCTTTCAAATGCCAACACTGCAGAGTGACTTTAGTACTGAGGATGGTAAACATGTGGGAAAGTCACTGCGCTGCCATCCTAGAAGTGACTAAAAATATGTTGTTACCAGGCTGAGCCCCGGTGGTATAAATGGTTGAGTGCGGGACTGCGGCCTGTGGGCTTGGCGATTCAAATCCAGTGGCTGCTCTCAGAAGCAGCACTGGGTAGCACCCATGACCACCAGAGGCAGTGATGCTCACAAAAAAAATATGTAGTTATCAGAGTGCCAATAAATGTCCCGTGGAAGTCATGTTATTTATTTTAAAACCAAACCAAATAATAACAGAGCCCCTTCAGGGTCTTCAGAATCTGTTTTTAAATGAAATGCATTTTGCTACTCCAACCCTGCTCCAAGTTCTTTGCTGTCAATCAGTCTGGCAACCATCTCCATGTTAAACAGAAATGTAGTCGAAAGGCTTAATGGTTTAAAACGGTGCTACTTAGTTTGAAATGGAATTCCCTACTCCTCTAGCTTAGGCTATTAGGATTCTGTGGGTTTGCTTTTCATTCCAGCTTGGTTTATAGGCCTAATAAAGAAAAGGCAGCTTTGGTTCAGAATGTAAGTGTGTCAAATTGAGGAGAGAGGCCTCCTTTTGGTAGAAGGAGAAGAAGCACAAAAAGCAAGCCATTAACTCCGACTTGTTAAAATTTACTAAGTCTCTGCAGTTGATTTGCCTTCTCCTCCACCCCAAGCTCCCCTTTTCACACTCCAAGAGTAGATAAAAGGTGAGCAGCAACAAGGGGAGACTTTTTATATAGAGGTGAACACGATATGACAAGGTCTCCCTTTAATAACAAACAGTGTTCGCGCTCTAGGAGGTAGACAGTATGAAGTGCAACACAAACTGTAATTATGCTCCCAGCAGGAAACCTGTATTTAGAGTGACAGTAAGAGTGTCTCTAAAAACCTGTTAGGTTAAGGCTGCTAGTCTTAATTATATGTATTAGGAGTTTGTGTCTTCACTTTTTTTCCTTTTAAAATTCAAAGAAGAAACCTAATTATAACTTGGACTCTAGTAAATTGGGCCATATTTAAACAATGAACATTTGGCAATTCCATCATGAGCCATGATGTGTCTGACTGGTGCAGCTGCTATGGAAGCCAAACTGGCTCCCCCAAATAATTTGTTTTTGCTGCCTCCCTGACAGAGGAAAAACAAACAAAAGCTAAACAAGGGAACAATGGAATTATGCTTTTTATTTAGTCAATGGCATCCAGACCTTCTGAGAAGGAAAGATAGATGCTTGGGCAGTTTCTTAAGTACAGAATTACAAGTTATTTATATGTTCTTGCGATAGATTTTAGCTGGAAGATGGTTGCCTAAGGTTTCTCAGATTGATTTTTGGTCTTTTGATAGCCTATAACAGCTTCTATTGGCTTTCAGTGAATTGTGTACAGCTCATGATTTTAGGTTCCGTTTGTTGTGCAGAATTTCTTACAATTTAAGAGCATTACAGGACTCACTCCTGCCATATTCTTTACGAAGTTAGGTCCAAACATGGAACTATCTGTGGTCAACTTTGTTCAATGTTATTTATACTTCACTTGATACCTTTCCTAGCGATTTCTAAGTTTCTTATGTTTCTATGCAGTATTTACTGACCTTCAGGAATGAAGACCTTAATTATTCTGTTAGGCTTAGGTTATAATTGTAAGGGTAAGTGTATGAATACAGGGATTCTGACTTATAATTATCGGCATCACTTATAAAGATGACATTTGGTGAATTTGCTCATCATTCAATGAATATATTCATTACTAACTTCTCATTCTGTATATGTGGTTCAAAAACTAAGCATTACAAAGTTATGGGGGGGTGAACTGAACAAAATTAATTTGTTAAGATTAGTGGGCAAAAGCCATGTTGATGTGATAAAACTAGTGAATCAAACTGTATAAAAGTGAATTCAATTTACTTCACTACTGTTTAACCTGTAGTTCTAATCCCTACGGTTCCTTTGGGCCCTGTGACCCAAGTGGTTTTAAGGTAATTGGCCCCAAATTATGATGATTCTAAGATTTGATCCTGAGTTCCATGTTTCTCTCAATAATCACACAGAAATGGAACTTGAAGCTAATAGATTTTCTTCTCTCTGGAGTTTACCTCCAGCTAAACTGAATTTCTCTCCTAAGAGTGCTTCTGAAAGGATTTAAAAATGCTGACAATTTTGGAAACTCTTTGTATTTATATATCAGTTCATATGACTCTCTTTGAAGTCTGCCCAATTTCCAATTTTATTGAAATACAAATTTAGTTTTCATCATTATTGATTTGAGGAAAGCAATCACTGGGTCTAAAGTTGACAATAGTTTTATGGTAGAGTTTCATGGATTTTTACCATGAAAAGCTATGCACTCCGAATAATGGCACTTTTCTAATTAAGCAGCACTTGAATAAACACAATAAAAATCAAGGAAAAACTAATTTATTTTCCACTGTTTAGTTCAATTTAGATTGTACTTAATAGAGTATTTGCTATTTCTCTGTTGAATAATTAATAAAAGTAATAAGCACCATGAATCATTGGGACAGTTTGCTATATTTTATCAAAATAAGTGGTTTGATAAAAAATGGAGTAAGAATTTCAGAGAAAGCATGAGGCATGATTGGATGTTACTAAAAAGAAGCGTTAGGCAGTGAATGGTAATCTTTCATATACCCTGTTTCTTAAGTGTGAGCAGCTCCAGTGAGAATCTATTGAGGATTACTAGGTAATGATCAGCTGCTACAGTATTAGAGATGGTGGCTGAAATATGAGAACACAGAGCGTGGCTATATTATGCATGGATTTCCACAAAATATCACAGAGGCCAGTTTGATTTTTGGGGGGAGCACTTATCAGTCACTGAAAATAATAAATGATCTTAATGGGTTCCAAACTGAACTGCTTAATGTTGAAAGCTAATCCTTATGTCTAGATAATAGATTTCTCCTTTTTTGTAGAAATAAAATGATAGGAAAAATACTCTCTGGGAAGCTTAAATAAATGATTTGCATGATAATGTCAAGGACTTCTTACAATTAAAATCCAATACATGTGCTCTCCTCTCTGTTGCCTATCCATCATTGCAGAAGCTGAAGGCCCCAGCTGTTCTACAGAGCCTCTGAGAATGTGTGTGAGGGCTCTGAGAAAACCTGAGTGGCTATCTCATCAACTTCCCACCCTGCACAGCAGGCCCATACTTACGTTAGTGCACATCAGTGGGATGGTATCTAATATAGAATTCCAGTTAGCATAGCCCGCCACTTCTGTTGTTCTCTTCTAGCAGACTTGACAAATCTGACAGCTAAGAAAACCTTCACAAATAACTTCCATTTCAATTAATCCCATTATTTAGTTCTACCATCCACAAAATTGTATGACAGCTTGTCTAAGTGTGTTGATCAGAGATTTCTGGCTTTCTTTTTTGAACGTTGCCCTATCTAAATTCACCTAGGGGATTTTTCTTTCTCCTCTAGCTCCCTGTGAAAATGTGTGATGAATCTTTCTGGCCTTTCACTTTTGTAAAAGATAAATGCACTCCTCTTAGGTTGGCTTTAAGACTTTTGGGCAGTGTTTGAGATATACTGAGACCTCATACACTATTTTATATTTAGGCTGGGGACTATTGTTTCTGTGTAGTGTTATGAGTCAGAAAGTATTGTCACGGGGGTTCCAGTGGAACCGTCAAGCAGAATGTGTGTAGACATGTTTCTGCTATCAGCAGATGGCTGTGGACCAATTTGCTCCATAATACTTGTCTTAATCTCGTGGTTATTGTTATGGTTAGCTATTGGGTCAGTTCTGACTCACGGAGTTTCTATGTACAACAGACCAAAACACTGCCCTGTCCTGTACCGTCTTCACATGCCGCCCTTGCGTCTATGGACTTTCTGGTGGCATGTCTTCCAAGACAGAACTGTTTGTTCTTTTGACAGTCCGTGAGATGGCCTTAAAAAAAAGGTACAGCCCAAACAGTGATGTATGAGGAGATCTGTTGGGAGAATTCATTTCAAGGCAGAGCCGTCAGCTGTGAGGGTGTTGGCGGCTGTTTTTGGAGACTCAATCTTTACAGAGCCTTTGAAGGACACAGCACACTCACGGTGGCATATCAGGAAGAAGTTTTAAGAAGACTGAAGATTGCATTGGTGATATAAAGGCCAGGAAAGCTGTGCCAAGGAGTAATTTTCTCTCCCCAACAATGTACCTGCTCATTCTTTGGGGGTAGCAAGGGGAAGCCTGTGAGAATATCAATTGGAAAGCTTCGCCGTCCACCCTATACACTGACCTTGCCCATGCAGACTTCTTTTTGCTTCCCACATGGAACGTGATGTGAGTTCCTCAAGGATATGTAAACTGCTATTCTGATGTGGTGTCAATGGAAAATCACAGTTTTGGGGGGAGGGTAAAAGAGAAGAAAGCACTGCCTTCAGAAGTGTACAGACCTACATGGAGGGTCCTTTGAAAAAGAAAATACCTTTGCATTTTGATATTTTCCTTTAAAAAATGTCTGATTTTAGCACAAAAACATTGATGTATTCTCAAATGGTGAGAGGTTGCAAGTTGTCACTGATATCTTATAGCTTACCTTTCTTAGTCAAATGAATCTCCCAGGTAGTTTCTGTAACTACCAAATACTTGTACATGTTATCAATATGCATGAGATATATGATGAAAATACTCATTTTACCTTTAAACAGATGTCTAAATATATTTGTAGAACCATAGGTTCTACACTGAACTAGTGATCTTTAATATGTACATAAATTATTGTGAACAATTTTGTGTTGTATAGGTCTGCAAGGAAGTTAATCCTAATGCAGCCTATCAAGTTAAGGGAAAATGCTTTTATGTCATGCAGGAGAGCATCAAACTTAAAATAAAAGGTTATGCTGTGTTCCATATTGAGTAGAATGTTATTCATTTTATTTTGGTATAAGGCTGGTTAGTATTTTTGCCAAAAAATAGATTGTTTAGACTGGCATTTTAGGGTATAACTGTGCATTTCTGTCGTTACTGAAAGGAGGTCCATCCTTCAAAGTTATAGCATCTTTATAGTGACCTCTAGTATCATTACTAAAATGAAGATTCAGACCATCTACTTTGTTAATTTATTTAAAGACTAGTTGATGCCAGTCCATTTGAGGTTTACCTTATGGCTTAAGTAACCAATTCAATCTGCATAGAAAGCTTTTCCTGAGAGCAGAAAGGGGTTGTAAATGTTCCCTGAGGACAGGAAGACTAGGGAACCATTACCCTTGATTTATCTCAGTTTCCTTCAGAAAGGGAATATTAATACTTATTTTCTCTGTTCACCCCCTAGTTACGTTTGAAGTATAAACATTCATCTAGATTTTGGATGATTTCTAGGTTGTAAAGAGTAGGTCTGTGTTTTCCATCTTAGACATCATGCTTATAAGAAATCTGGGGCAGTGCCACTTGAATAGAGGAATTTTCTACCTCCAAAATTTATGAGTCTTCTATTAGAGGAAAAATATGGGATTTTCTTTTTTTAAAACATGTTTTTATTGGGATAGCCTGTTTGCCATTGCTGCTTAAAACTGATCCCCAAAGAGGAAAACCTCATGAATCACTGGACTGCTTGCCTTGGAACAAGGCCAGAAGGAGCAGTAAGTTTTTAAGATAAACAGTGTTCAGGCTGGAAGAACGGCACAAAGATGTCTCAGGTGCAGTGTTCTCCCTTCTTTTCTGGCATATGCTGTATATCATGGAACCTCACAGATAAGGCTGGAGGGAAATTCAGTGTGAAATAACTTTAGATCATGATGCTTATTTTATCAAAATGCTTCTTGACCAGCCCAAAGTATACAGTTCAGAATTTATTGGCACTCATTAATGGAAGCCTGTTTTAGCATCCAACTCTACAATTTAAGCAGGAACCCTCCTCTCTGTTCTGTTCCCTGTTTTATCTTCAAATCTAGCTCAGTGCATTGCCCAGATGAGATGCTCAGTAAATATCTCTTGAATACATAAATATTGCTTGAATGAGTACACTCAGGTTCACCTCAGTTGAAGTTTGATTATAAACATAAGTCTAGGAGACTGAAAAGATTGCCAAATTATGCCCAAATGGAACATTCTATCTTTCTAATTGGCCATGTTTATGTCTTCTGAAGGGCTGTGCTATGCAGCCTACTCATTTAATTCACTTTATTCTTTCATTCATCGAAAAGGTATTTATTCCTTGCTTTGTTTTGCTCATGCAAGACATTGCTCCCAAGCTAGGATATAGCAGTGGGATATATCTGACCTCAGAGATATACCAGAATGCATAAGGTGTTTACTTGGCTTTACTTGGTCTTGCTACTCTGTATGTAAGACAAGCATTTTGGAACATAAGGTGAAAAAGTATGCAGACTGGAATGCTCAGGAGTAGGAGAAATTGAGTAAGGAGACAAAACAAGAATTGATACATGTGAATTATAGTACTGGCAAAGTACCTTAGGCAGCCAAAGAAACAAACAAACCTGTCTTGGAAGAAGTACAGCCAGAATGCTCCTTAGAGGAAAGGAGGGGGAGACTCACTTTCATGTGTTTTGAACATATTGTCAGGAGAGACCAGTCTCTGGAGAAGGACAGCATGCTTGGTAAAGGAGAGAGGCAGAAAAAAAGGAAGGCCCTGGAAAGGATGGGCAAGCACAGTGGCTGCCACCAGGGGCTCCATCATAAGAACAATTTTGAGAATGTCATAGGACTGGGCAGTGTATCGTTTTGTGGTGCACAGTGTCGCTATGTGTCAGAGATGATTTGACAGCAGCTAACAACAAGGAGGAGAGGAAGCTCTGCAGAGGAGGCGAGGCTGCAAGGATAGGTAGCATTGGAGGAGGCCCCGTGGTGTTGCACGAATCCAGTCAGTCACATATATGAGGCTCAGGGCAGACAGGGTTTGGTAGTCTCAAGCCACTTTTTTGTGTAATACATTTTTATGTGTATGCAGCTTAATGATAAAAGCTCAATAAAATGAGCTCAAGATTTGTGTATATATGTATATATTCATTTGCACACCTGATCAGAGAGTGGTAGAGGAAAATGGGGGGCTAGGGAAGAAGGGAGAGATAAAAATAGATAGATAGAGAGAGAGAATGTGGCCCAAGAGAAAAGAATTTAAATGTTTTTAGTGATGTCTGCACTCTCTGTTGCTCTATTCATATATTTTTTGAGACTGGGGACCCCTGGTGTGAGGCATCTCATCTTTGTATTTGACATTGTCCCTCATCAGTAGGTCGCCATAGTCCTGTTGCTGAAACTTAATAGCATACTTGCTCTCTTGAGAGTGCAGCGAGTCAGAATACTAGTGCTTTATTTGGGAGGCTAAGGTTAAAATCTTTCAGTTGTTTCTGCTTTCCTAAATCACCAAAACCAACCATTACTCAGAACCTGGATCAGTTTCTCTAAGAATGTTATGTCCAGGGATTATTATAGGACTTTATTTTCTTAGTGCACAATAGTATCATTTAGTCTGAATAGTAGAAATGGATGGAAGGCAATGCTTGTGATTTTCAGGAATTGATACATACCAAACAAATATCAAGAGTATTGTTTTTAATTTAATTATTTTGAATTGACTTCTCATATGTATTCTCAGGTCATTTGTTTTAGAAGCTATCTGCATTTTCTTTATTATTTAAAACTATGGTGCATTTTAATGCTGAAGCGTTCTCTGGATGTTCAGAAGGATAGCTATAAAATAGACTGGTCTAGATAATTTGGGGGGGGGCGCATCCCTGCCCTCTGGTGGGAGTGGGAGGCCCAGCCTTGCTCCTGGATAGCTGCTGCTGGATTTGAACCGCCAAGCCAGTGGGCCGCAGTCCCGCACTCAACCACTATGCCACCGGGGCTCGGACCTAGATAATTTTATATTATTCATTTCCACAGTTTCATTGCATAATCCACATAGCATACAACCCAATAATTCAGTCATATTAAAAAGTAGTTCAATCATATTAAAAGCAGTTCTACAACCATCCACACAATCAATTGCAGAGTATTTTATTTTTGTGTGTGTTCATTGTTCTCAGCTTCCCATTACCCCTCAACTTCTCTTGCCAGATCCGCAAGAAATCCAGTTACTGTTTCTGTAGACTCATCTATCCTGGATTGCAAATACAAAAAACTATACAAATAAAACAACAACAGTAACAAGTTAAAACAGAAAATCCTCCATCTAAAAGAAAGCAGAAAACACGAAAAACAGGAACAAATTAAAAATGAATCAAATGGGAGATCAAATAATAAGGTGTTAAATTGTGACCTAACTGGATTTGCAATAATTCACTTTCCAATGTACTCCGCATGACAGCAAGGCTATCTACCTCCCTAGATCCCTAGACCAGGCATTTAAAGAAGGCCTATTAGGGGACGTAAGGGTTCAAGTAGTTAAACACTCAGGTGCCCACCCAAAGATTGAGGCTTGAAAGTCAGTAACTGCTTCCATAAAGAAATTCGATGGGGGCACAGTGAGTCTAAATCTACCCGAGGGCGGTGGTCTTGTTTGTTTGTTTCTGGATGGAGTGGTACAAACAGCAATTGCGGGGTTCCTATCAGAAAGGTCCGTGGCTTCCATTCACGGAGAGACACACGGGAAGAAGACTTGATGGTGCGCTTCCGGAAGGCCAATCTTAGGACGCACAGTACTCCTCTGACACGCAGGGGTTGTTTTGTGTTGGAATCAACTGCGCGACTTGTTTAACTGTATGGGTTGCAATCTTTATGTGCAAACTCAATAGCACTGCCTGTTTGCATGTATGTTTTGGGTTTTGTTTTGAGCTAGGGTCCGTAGTACTCGCCAGTTTCTCCAAGAGGACCCTTCAAAGTGAAAGATCCTGGTTTTCTCTTTAAGCTTCCTTTCCCGGCCAATCTTTGGTGACTCCTATTCCTGACTTATATAACCTGGAGCTAGTGTGCTGGCATTGACGAGTGACAGAAAGAGAAAGCCACACACCTGCAAACCACAGTGATTCCCTTTTACCGAGTAGATGGCTGAGTGAGACAAATCTAGGATCTAGACAAACCTCGGTGAGAAAAACCCTGATTCCACAGTTTACTAGCTGGGTGGTCTTTGGCAAGAATTTTGAACTTAAGCTTCAGTTTTAATATGTAAAGTGGGTACAAATGATACCTACTTTAGACTGTTACTTTGAAGATTAATTTAGAGGGTGCATTTAGAGTACCAAATATAGGACCTCGCAGGTATATACTTTGATTCTTTGATGAATCACTTCCTATGTTGTCAGCACCCCTCCAATGACCTCAGCTTCATGGCAAACCCATGCACGTTAGGACTGTATGCCTCTGAGAAATCCTCAGAGTTATCCTAAATATGTAAAATAATTTAAGTACGATACTTGTACTCATAACACTGTGGCACTAGGGACAGTAAAAACTGTCAATCTAAGTGAAATGGAAACTGTTCTGTGCTATGAAATTGGTTCTGGGTAGACTTACCCCATCGGGATCGCTATGCAGAAATATGTGCTGGAGGTGCTCTCCTGCAGAGTTTCTGATGGGTTCAAATCACCAACCAAGCCAAGTGCCTACCCATTGTATCACTCGGGTTCCTTAAAAGGGTCATAAGCACCCCAAAGCTTCTTCCCTTCTTGTTCTCTTCCCCACATGGGAATAAGATAAGGTCAGTTTTATGATCCCTGGAGGATTTACTAAATTCATGATGGGATTGTCACTTTCTTTCAATAACTTGTGGGTAAAGCCAGACACGCTGCACGGTCTGCTTTTCTTCTCCTGGGTCCTCCGGCCTGGAGCACTGCAGCAGTGGTGATGGATGGGTGGTGGTGGTGGTGGTGGTGGTGGTAGTGGTGGTGGTGTGATTCTGGGGGAGAGAAGTGTGCTCTGCGGCTGGGTATGAGGGGAAGCACCTGTCCAGAGCTCTGGAAGTGGCTGGAGGGCTCCCACATCAGCGCCAGCTCCCAGGTGTATCCTGGGATTCCAGGACTCCAGCAATTCAACAGCCAGTGAATGACACCCAAGTGCCCTTTCCACATTCATCTTCAGGGGCCTCTTGGAATTCATTTTCTTAATTTCAAAACTTGAAACCTCATTTCTCCTCAGGAATTTCTGGGATGAATCATTTCCCCAGCCTCTCAGAATTCCCCTGACTTATCTTAAATATGTAAAATAATGTAAGTACGATGACACATCATTAAAGAATGAAGCATTGCACATTAATGGATTTCCCAGATAACCAAAATTGGTTCCTTTCTGTGTTTTGCTTTAATAATATTATAGAAATGGTCATAAGATGCATGAGACATTCTCAATTGCTGTACTCTGTTATAGATCACAGAAACTCCCTCAGGGCCTGCTAGAGCAAGTAGAGCAATTGTCCTCATATTAAGACCCCGCCTTGTCTTGCTTTTGTGGCTTCTAAAGTTTTGGGGTGGATTTTTGTTACAAGATGACATAAGAAAGAGAGAAAAGCCATCATAGTTGACATTCTAGAATGCGTTAAGGCATGAATGATACCTATCTTCAGATTGCTTGCATCCAAATGCCATTTATATACATACATGTCTTCCAAACATATTGACATTGTTATTTATGAGTTAAAATGCATGTATCATCACAGTCTTATATATGATATTTATATTTAATGGGTTATATACATTGAAAAGACACACGAATTTCCTTATTTTCCTTTCTCTCCTATGAATTCTTGCTTTAGCTGAGCCAATGAAATGGCCCATTTCTAGTTGCCCAGGATAGTGTATACATAAGATTGAAACCCCAACACAGTCCCACATTATTAAGAACTGGTTGTTTCAGTCAGTTGTTTTTCCTTTGGGCACTGTTTAGACATCAATTTAAATCCAGTTCTAAGTCCTTTGAAATTGACATCAAGGAATCACAATCTCCACTTTTGAGGAGGTTTTATACCGAGAGAAAGAGAGAGAGAGGGAGAGAGAGAGAGAGACTCAAAGAATGACCATATTCTTGATAGCTCTGGCAACACTGATGCACTTGCCTATAACCTTATCTTCTCCAGTGACCAAACATACAGAATATAAATAAGCAGGTAGGTATCCTCTTCATAACTGCTTCCCCCCTAGCCTAGATAGAAAGAGGCCAAATGAAACCTCAGCGTTTATAGATTTGCATTGGTGTTAGTTGAGGAGGCGAATGATGTTGGGCTATGTCGTTGGACTTTCAAATTCTTTTTGTCATCTGCGCTAAATGTGCATTTTCTGTATAATTGGAAGATACATATTTAATAAATTAGAAATGAAGACATGCAGTTGCTATGAAATAAAATGGCTGTCATAAAAGGAGGGATCAAATGTGAGAGGTGAGCTTCATGTGACACACACACATATACAACTCAGGTGCCATCCTTTTTCAAAGTAACTTAAGTGGAGAGTGGGAATGTAATGCATGATAATGAGGTGCCCAATTTTGGAAAGTGGCTTTTAAAATGCTGCAGCAGAATGCTATGTAGAGTCTCTTAGGAAAAAGCAAAATCTCATCAGGGATCCTTCAAGCATCATTCTTCTCCTGTTTTAAATGGTCTCACGTGAACTTGATGGTAGTCAACTTAGCATAGTATTCTATTATTCATTACTTTTGACCGCTTGCAAAAGGAACAAAAGGCCTATTATTAGTGATTTGCCAATTGCTGTAAGACGTAATCCAGGTAATTACAGAACTCTTTGCTTTATGTTTATTTTGAAGTTGCATTCTCTAAGGAATTTCAGAGCCGTCCCTCCCCCCCCCACTCAGCTTAGCAAATCACTTCTCCAGTGACTACTTGGGAAGCAGTGATCCACCCTGAGTATCAGGTCTCTGCTCATACTGAAGTTTCACTAGCAAAGCCTTTTCTCCTCACACAGGATAGCTTGATGGTGGATTAAGGCAGCTTTTCGCTCTTTGATGATTTGTGTTTAAATGGCTGTCCTTCAGGAGGTGAAAATATGATCTTTATTGCGTTGCTAAGGGTGCAGAGGAGACCTGGGGGGGGGGGTAGTGGTTAAGCCGTGGGCTGTGATCTGCAAGGTTGGCAGTTTGAAAGCACTAGCCACTCCTCAGAGCAAGAGTGGGCTTTCTATCCCCCCTCTCCCCTCAAGAGGTCCACTCTTGGAAACTCACAGGGGTAGTTCTACCCTGTCCTCTGGGTTTGACTTTGACTCAAGGGCAGTGAGCATAGAGTAGTGGCAGATTCTGGGAGCTCTGGTGGTGCAGTGGGTTATGTGTTGGGCTGCTAAACTTAAGGTCAGCAGTTCAAAACCACCAGCCACTCTTGTTAGAGAGAGTTAACAGCTTCAGAAACCCACAGGGGCCATT
>PVJH01025606.1:16751-31358 GCA_004026705.1 Nesogale talazaci
TGAGAGGGGTCAGAAGCAGAAGGCTTCAGTGGGAGAGGAGAGGGGGTCCGCAGAGGTCATGAGAAGGCAAGAGTCCAGGGTCAGGCCTGGTCGAAGTTGAGTTTCTTGGCTGGAGGTGTTTCTCTCAGCCCTTCAATATCCACTAGATCACTGTTGGTGTCCCAGTCCTTCGGGCACTGAGGGTCACATCAGCCTGCTGCTTCTTTATGGGGGGACTCCCGGCCTCTGGGACAATGGAGCTGCTGGTTGGAGGGGCTGCTGGAGGAGGCGACAGAACACCAGATGCCACTTTCTTGAGCCCTTTCTTGGGTGACTCAGCAGGAAGAGGGATGCCAGAGTCTTCATATACCTTACGTTTCACGGTGGCCTTTATCTGAGTCACTGCCCGTTCCTTGATGGCACCGCTGATGTGATTGAGATCGTCCCCAAAGTGCTTCACAGGCGCCCTCAGCATCTCTATTTCCGTGTAGGTCCACTTCGCACTCGCGGGACAAGAGTCGGCGACGGAATGCAGCTGCATGGTCAGCTCCCAGAGCTTCGTGAAGGCAGAGTCTGCTGCAGAGAAAATCCCTCCGATCGTGGTGGACCCCTCACGGAGACGCCGCTGCTGCCACGCGAACCGGGACCCAACTACTATAATTCTCAGGCAGTGTTTTAGATCCCAGCAGACTATTATAGTCATGCCACCGCCATATTTTATGTGCTCGCTGTGATTATTCTTGGCCACTTCCCAGATGTGTAGGAACGTGTTCGAAGCACCAAATGATGTTTATGCCTGCATATATTTATACATGATTTGAAACTGATAGAAAAAAAGATTGACTATCTACAGAATATTTTAGGCTTTAATGAAGTCCTTCAATTTAAAGTCTAAAATATGACAGCTAAGTGATTGTGGACTAACAAAACAAGTTGAATAAATGTGCTCAAAACAGATTTTGATGTGAGGCGCCATGGACCCTGACTCATAGTGACTCCGTTGGACACAATGGCCCTGTAGAGTTTTCCAGACTGTGTTCTTTGTGGGATTGGGTCACAATTTTCATCTCCAGGAGAGTTGCTTGGTACGTTAGCATTTCAAATCGTTGATTTAGCAGCCGAGTGTATAAATGTGGCCCATCAGGACTCCTAGTGTGAAAGAAGAAGAAATTAGAATGAGTGGATGACGGGATAAATAGAGTTTATGAAACAGATATCATTTGTAAGAATTTGAGTATAATTTTGTTAGGCATAGATTGTAGATGGGATTTGCTATTATGGAATGGAATTTGTAACAGCTTTGAGACTATGGATGAGTAACTCAAGGAGAAGTGAACATATTTTTCCAGGAAGTTAAACATCAGAAGCAACTGAACTACAGTTTCCTACAAGGATTTGAACTGACCATCTTTATAACATTGTGCAGTACTGTGGTTTACTGAAGATGGGTTTTTGGAGTGTGAAAGACTGAGCAATAGCTCTGTGTTGACCTGATTGATTCCTATAATGCTGAGACTGGATCTTTGATCCCAATGGTCTATGACAGTCATGTCACAGCTGTATTTCATGATAATATGATAGTTGTGATTGGTCTTGCCCATTAATCTGATATATAACCATCCCCTTGAAGCTCCACATTATGATTATGCATAGACACTCATATACCATTTATAATTGAAAGAGAAATTGATAGACTACACAGAGAATATTTCAGGTTTTAATCAAGTCCTTTATTTTAAATTTGTTATTCTTGAAGCATCATTTCATAACAGACTAGGACCTGTGTATTTGAAATCAATAGTGATCTACTGTAATACAGTAAAGGCTGAGTTGAAAGAAAAATAACAAGAAGTTAAGCTGATGACTGTATAAAAGAGATTTTTTAGGAAAACATGGTAGATGTGAGTATGAAGATAAGGTTAAGTTCTTAATGCAAACTAAAGTACATCAATATAAACTTCAGAATGGGAATGAACACATAGGAAAGTAGCCTCTATTTTCCTTCTGCCATTGAGAGGGAGAGAGAGAGAAGAGAAGAGAAGAGAAGTTAGGTTGGTTTGTCAACACATCTCCCTTTGGGAGACTGCATGCCAATCGCATCTACTTCTTTACTCTCTGGCTTTGCACCAAAACAAACCAACCCAGTTTCCATTGAGTGAATTTTGACTGTGGTGACCCAATGTTATGCAGATTAGCCTCTCAGAGGATTTTTCAAGGGTCTCATCTTCTGGAAAGTTACTTGTAATTTCTGTCACTGGATTATTTCATCTGAAAAATGGAGATAAACTGCCTGATGTGACAGGGATGTATATTAAAGTGCAAAACCCAGTGTTTGGACATATTACATGCTCATTGCAGACCCTGAATGTGGAAGGTCACTTCACTTATTTAAGCCTCTTACATACTCCTCACAGAAGTTCTTTAAATATTTTTTTGTTTTTAAGATCACTTTATTGGGGGTTCTTAAAGATATTATAACAACCCATACATCAATTGTATTAAACATATATTTACACATGTCACCATCATTATTTTCTAAACATTTACTTTCTTTAAAAAAAATACTTTTATTGGGGGCAGCTACATCTTTTATTACACTCCATACATTCATCCACTCTGTCAAGCACATTTGCACATATGTTGTCATCATCATTTTCAAAGCTTTCTCTTCCCACTTGAGTCCCTGATATCGCTCCCATTTCTTCCTCCTCCCTTCCTGGTCCACTCTCCTTCATGAACCCTTGATAAGTTATAGATTGTTTTATCCATATCTGACATAACCTTCCATAACCCCTCACCCACTTTTCCATTTTTTGTCACCTTGGGTGGGGGTTCTAGTTGACCCTTGTGATCAATTCCCATTTTCTCCTCACTCTCCTCTAATATGAGTCTTAATTTATTAAATAGAATCTTAAAATTCAAAGGAGTGAAGTAATTTTTACAATGTCAAATTTACCTAAAATGATAGCCAGGAGATCAACTGAGATCTGACACCCCCTTCATCTTTGTTCTCTCTGCAGTTCTACTTAAATCTTTTCGTAGACTCTTTTCCAAAGAGCTCATTACAATGACATAGCTCCCCCCCCACCAAACAAATTGAAATAAATACCATGATATCTTATGTCTGAATACCACAAATTCCCTTTAAACATGTCCCATTATGTATTTTAAAACTATATAATCATCTTTTTGCTATTGTTAGTTGTCACCAAGTCTCTTCCAACTCACGGTGACTCCAAGTGTGCAGAACACTGCTCCATGGGCCTTTCTGTTATGACTTTTTCTGGATCAGACCAAGAAACTGGTCTTCCAAGGAACCTTTGCGTGGCCTTGAACTGCTGATTTTCTAGCTAAGTGGTAGAGCACTTAGTTGTTTGTGCTTCTTTGTTTTCTTTATGTACCATTAAATCTGTGCTGATCACAGCAGCACTATGCACAAGAGAACGAATCACTGCCCAGGAGTGCACTACCCTTGCAATTGCTGCAGCCTCAAAAGCCTATTTCTTGCAATCCTTTTTCAGTCCATTTGGGTGGAAGGTTCCTCTTTTTCAGATACCTTCTACTTTCCCAAGCATGATGGCCCTTTCCAGGACTTGGTCTCTTCTGCTGACGAGGCCAAAGATAGAATCTCCCCATTCTTGCTTCTAAGGAATAATCTGGCTGTACTTCCTCCAAGACAGATTTATTCATTCTTCTGGAAGTCTATGGTACTTACAATATTCTTCACCAACACCATAATTCAAATGCATCAACTCTTCTTTGTTCTTCCTATTCAACACAGATTTCAAATGCAATTGAAGTTGTTGGCTTGTGTCAGATGCATATTAGTCCTCAAAGTGACATCTTTGCTTTTGCATACCTTAAAAAATTTTACAGTAGATCTGTCAAGTTAAATATGTCATTTGATTTTTTGATTATTTCTTCTCCAGACATTGTAGATTGTAGATCCAAGTAAAATGAAACACTTGACAACTTAAATATTTTCTCTGTTTAGTATGATGTTGCTTGCTGGTCCACTTGTGAAAAATTTTTTAATATTTTATGCTGAAATGTAATAAACACTCAAGGCTTCAGTCTGTGATGTCCATCATAGCTGCTTCAAGTCTTCTTCAAAATCAGCACACAAG
Source organism: Nesogale talazaci (assembly GCA_004026705.1). NCBI lineage: Eukaryota > Metazoa > Chordata > Mammalia > Afrosoricida > Tenrecidae > Nesogale > Nesogale talazaci. The sequence goes on from PVJH01025606.1 coordinate 20,858, forward strand.
GTTGTGCCATTTGCATTTTACAGATGTGTCACCTATGGAATACTATGTTATCATTCAATGTATATTAATCATTGAAACAGTAGGAAATGTAGATAAATAGACGTTTCCTATATATTCAATATTCAAAGACAATTATAGACATCACTTTGGTACATACCCTGGTCTACAGCTATTTCATTTTCTCTTATAATAGTACTCTATTACAATTCTATTTATAATGTCTATTTTTAGTTAGCATTCACAAATATCTTTTCAAATGTGAATATTGAAATAATTCATTTTGTTACATATGCTGCATAGATTAAATGAATATACATAATTCAACAATTTCTTATCTGTGACATATTTATTTAATTAAAAATGTTTATGAACTACAAATTATTGGATATTTCCATTTGTGACCTTGGTCAGTTATCTCCATGTACTTTTCTCTAAGTGAAATCCATATGTTGATATTTACACACTTTTCTAAGCTTCTGATATTGCTAATTCCCTCTATAAAGAAAGTACCAATTTACATTCCCTCTAGTACTCATGAGAATGCCTTATTCCCTATTTCCACCCTGATTATTATAATCTCTTTTCACCTTTGAGAGAGCCTTACTGCCCCCAATTGCCCCCCTCCAATTTCCTTTACCACTTTTCTTTCAATCCCCATGCCTATCCCTTCTATAAAATATTCCAAACCGAGTAAACAAAATTGGAACTTGCTTAGGTCAAAGAAAGTTTTCAAATACTTAAATATTTATATATCCACCTTATTCTAAGAAAGACAACCCGAAAAGGCACTTACATTTGCCACACTGTGACAGAAAACCTAGGATGAATAGTATGAAACTTTATTAAGAACATCCTTGAATTTTGCATTCAATCCTCAGGTTTATTGCTCTCAGAACACATATGCTAAGGAACTCCTGTCTTCACAGTTCGGTAGGTGACAAACACTTGTGCAGGCTGAGTCTCAGAGCAAAGGTAAGTGGATGCTCATAGAGTCTCATTCTGACACCCTATGACCCTTTTGTTCTAGTCTGTGGATTTCAGTCTTTGTCTTTCTTTAACCAGTACCACAATCACTACTCCATGATGCCAATATCTCCTTAGGCCTCAGTGGGAAAACTATGTAGAATGTGCTTAATAGGTTTGATTTCTGGAATTTTGAATAGACTCTTTAGTTTAGTTTTTCATGAATGCACGTTCCCATCTTTTAAAAAATCATAAGGAAAGCACAGTTACTGCTTTGTTTTGAACAAAAATTCTTAGCGTGTTTTCTCACAAAGAAAAATACTGGGGTAGTTTTGTCTTTCTGTATACTTTAGACAAAATTGCTAAATGATTATTTATGCCATGCAAGCTGGATCACATAGTTTTACACACATACAAACACACTCACATGGTATGCGATCTCATAATGAGATGTAGAAAAACATTGGGAGCCCAGGAAACACTGAGGTTGACAATGTCTTTTGAATCTGCTTATTTCTTAAACATGTGTACCAAACAGAACTGGCAAAAGGGGTTATGCTGACAGACTCTCAATACTAATATGCTAAGGAGTCTGGGATTCCTAACAGCAAAATTGCTGTTATGAAGTAGCAACAAAAATAATTTTATGGTTGGGGATCACCACAACATGAGGAACTGTATTAAAGGGTCATTGCGTCAGGAAGGTTGAGAACCACTTCTCTAGCACCTCCTCTTCCAACTGCATGCATACCTCTACATCCCCCTACTGTTACATGTATGCCTCCAATACATGCCCTTCTTGTTAGTAGGTGGTTCCCTGTAACTAGAGGGACTTACAAGCCCCAAGAGTATATCAGATGATGATAAGAATACAGGCTCTCTCTGCTCAAACCTGGTTCCTGAAGTCATGGTGGAGGTGAATCTTTGCATGCCTTGTTTAATGTCTCTTTTATTGACCCCTCAATTATACAACCACACCTTTGGACCCATTTGGTTGTTGGAGTCTGGTCCCTTGCAAACCTGCAATTCTGCATGCAGTCCTGAGTATTGAAAATAGGGAAAGTGTTTGACTGCTACCTAAAGCCTGGAGGTTCATGTGGAACTAGAGGTAGCTCAGAGGAAAAGCCTGATGATATGCTTCTCACAAGTAATAGCCTGACAAACTCCATGAAAATCCTAACACGGCTCTGTTCAGATACATATGGCACTGCGTGGATTGTACTCAATTTGTTGGTTATCCTTAAGTTGGGAACAGAGCAATCTATAAACTGCACTTGCATCGACATGATTTACAACTGAATTTTAGTTTTCATTGTATTTAAAACAAAGCAAAATTCAAAATTTTTATGAAATATTTATTTATACTTGAATCACTAGCACCTACTGTTTGCAAAGTTTTCCTCAAAATGTGAAAACTCATTTCACTCACTTTTGGGCAGAGTCAACATAAATCTGTGTTATTGTCTTGAAGTGTGCATTGTTGAAGAGCACTCCTTGACAGAAAACAGGGCACATTTTAAAAATTGGTCACCCTGATCAAGAGAAGGGTACAGCTCTGCTATTCAAAAGGAACAGTAATTGAGGAAACTCACTAATAAAGTTCACGTTGTACACTGATTACAGGCTACTTGATCTTGGTGTCCTTTGGTGGTTTGCATACTTTAATGGTTGAAAATCAAGGGAAATGAATCCAATAATCCTCGGTGCTATGTTCCGGAAATGAGATACTTTGTGGATCATAAAGCCTAAATCCAAAGGATCTGCATGTGCATGAAGTTGTTGTTGTTGTGTGTGTACTACAACAACACAGACACACGGTCTGTCACACACACATGCATAATAGGTTGTTGTTAATTGTCCCAAGTCAGTTCTGATTCACAGAAACCCCATGTGCAACAAACAAACTGTTGCCCAGTCCTGTGGCATTCTCACAATTACTCTTATGTTTGAGCTCACTGTAGCCACTGTGTCAATCCATTTCATAGAGGCCCTTCACCCATCTCCTTTACCAAGCATGAGGTTCTTGGGATTAATCTCTCCTGACCACTCATCTTAAGGATGTGAAGTGAAGTCTGGTCATCTTTGCCTCGAAGGATCACTTCTTCAAAGACAAATGTGTTTGTTCTTTTGACGGTCTTTCAGTAATCTTTGCCAGTAACATAATTCAAAGGTATGCATTTTCCTTCTGTTTTCCTTATTTGGTGTCCAAATTTCACATGATTATGAGGCTACTGAAAATATCTTGGCTTCAGTCAGAAATGCCTTAGTCCTTGAAATAGAGGAAAGGACTAGAAGGCAAAAGACATTTATAGAGGTCTAAATACAGGCATGTATATATGTAAATACATTTTTATATGATAGGGGAATAGATCTATGTACATATATTTATTTATACAGTATTACGGCAACAGATGGACATTGGTGGTCCACTCTAGTACACCCTCAATGCAAGAACACTTTGTTTTACATTCTCTGCACTCTGTGATGCTCACCTTCCCTGACACGATCTCTGAAGGCAAAATGAATGCATAAGCAAATGTGGTGAAGGAAGTTGATGGTGCCCAGCTAGCAAAAGATATTGAGTCTGGGTTCTTCAAGGCTTAAAGATAAACAAATGGTCAACTAGCTGAAAAGCAACAAAGCCCACATGGAAGAAGCACACCAGCTTGTGTGATCATGGGGTGTCGATGGGATCAGATATCAGGCCTTAAAGTCCCAAAACAAAACAAAACAATCATATTGATGTGAAAGAGGAGGAGGGCTGAGCGGAAACCTAAAGCCTATCAGTAGTCAATAGGACATTTTCTGTCAGAAAGGCCACAAGAAATCTATGAGCCAGTCAGGATGCAGTATAGCACCAATGAAACACACAACTTCCCCTAGTTCTTTAATGCTTTCCGTGTTCCGCTCCCCACCCCCCATCATGACCCCAATTATATCTTATAAATCGGGATAAACCAGAACATGCACACTGGTATAGATAAGAGCTCACAACACAGGAAATCCAAAACAGATACACCCCTAAGGACCAATAATGAGACTAGCAATACTAGGAGGGTAGGGAAGGACTGTGGGAAATAAAGGGGGACCTATCACAATAATCAACATGTCACTCCCTCCCAGGGGGACAGACAATAGAAAAGTGGTTGGTGTGAGACATGAATGTGACCTCTTATTTGGGGTGCGGGCAACGGGGAGGGGGGTTTGAGTGAAGTGACACATTAGACAATGTAAGAAATGAAGAGGTATTAACAATTTGTAAATTATTGGAAGTTCATGGGGGAGGAGAAAGGAGAAGGAAATATGAGGAGTTGGAATTAAAAAAATAAAGAACTAGAGGAAAGAGAGGAAGAGGAGCTTATGCTGGAGGGGTTCAAGTAGATAATGTAGATGAATGTGTACAGATATGCTTAATATGAATGAAGTATTGAATGTTGTAAGAGCCCCAATAAAATCTATATTTAAAAAATTATCGAGGGTTCATGAGCGAATGAGGGTGGGGGAGGGAAGGAAAAAATTAGGAGCCAATACCAAGGGCTCAAATAGAAAGAAAAGGCTTTGAAAGTGGTGATGGCAACATATGCACGGATGAGTTTGACACAGTGGATATATGTATGGGTTATGATAAGAGCTGTAAGAGCCCCCAATAAGATGATAAAAGGAGGGAAATACTTTAGTCCTCAAAGTAACATCTTTGCTTTCCAATACTTTAAAGGACTTTTGTGAAGCAGGTTTATCAAATGCAACTTGCCATTTGATCCCTTGACAGCTGCTTCCATGAGCACTGATCATGGATCCAAGCAAGAGAAAATCCTTAACAACTCTCATCTTCCCTTCGTTTGTCAGAATCTTACCTACTGGTCCAGTTGTAAGGAATTTGGCCTTCTTTACATTGAGTTGTAATCCGTGCTGAAGGTTGTAATCCTTGACCTTCATCAGCTTTGTCTTCCTTGCTTGCAGCAAACAAGCTTGTATCATTTATATACTGTAGGATGTTAATAAGTCTTCCTCCACTTCTGATATCACATTCTTCCTCATAAAATCCAGCTTCTTTGATGATTTGTTGACATACAGTTTGAGTAAAAAAGATGAGAAGATACCCTCCTGATGTACACTTTTCCTGATCTGTGTACAAAATCCTCATAAGCATAAGGAAGTGTTCTGGAATTCCCAGTCTTCTCAAGACTATCCATAGTTTGTTATAATTCACACAGTCAAATGCCTTTTCATAATCACTAAAACACATGTAAATGTTTTCCTGGCATTCTCTGCTTTCAGCCAAGATCCAACTGACATCAACAACGATCACACCTGTTCCACGTCCTCTTCTGAATCCACCTTGAACCTCTGGCAGCTCCCTCTTACGGTACTTCTGCAACTGTTGCTGGATGATCTTAAGCAAAATTTTACTTTCATGTGTTATCAATGATGTTCTATCATTTGAACATTTTGTTGGGCCACCTTTCTTTGGAATGGATACAGATATTCCAAATGGATCCTTCTCAGTCAGTTGGAAATTTTCTTCCAAATTTCCTGACATAGATGAATGAGTATTTTCAGTGCTTCATGAGGTTGTGTAAACTTTTCGATTGTCATCTCATCAATTCCTCGAGGCTTTTTTTTTTAAATGTCTTTAGTGCCATTTGAACATCTTCCTTCAGTATCACTGGCTCTTGCTCATATGCTAAGTCCTGATATGGTTTAATGTTGACTAGTTCTCTTTGGCAGTGGTTCTTCTGTGTATTCTCTCCTTTTGCTGCTTCCTCTATCATTCAATATTTTGTTATTAGAATCTTTAAATATTGCAATTTGAGGCTTGCATTTTTCTTGAGTTCTTAAGATATTCTTCCTTTTGAATTTTTTCGACTCTAGGTTTTTTCACATTTCATTATAATATTTTATTTTGTCTTCTTGGACTGACATTTGAAATGCTCTGTTCAGTTCTTTGACTTCATCATTTCTTTCTTTTGCTTTAGTTACTCTGTGATTAAGATCATGTTTAACAGTCTCTTCTGACATCCAATTTGATCTTTTATTACTTCCCTGTCTTATTTGTGTTTTTTGTTTTGGGGGATCACCACCCTCTGGTGGTGGGAGTAGGAAGCCCAGTCTTGCTGCTGGAGTTGAACCTCCAATCCAGTGGGCTGCAGTTCCGCGCACAACCACTACGCCACCGGGGCTCAGCCACTTCCCTGTCTTTTTAATGACATTTTGCTTTCATCATGAATGATGTTCTTGATGTCCACCTCAGCTCATCGAATAATCTGTCATTGATGTTCAATGCATCAAGTCCGTTTCTGAGATGTTTTCAAAATTAAGGTGGGATATACTCAAAGTTGTGCTTTGGCTAGCATGGATTTATTTAATTTTATTCAGTTTCAACCAGAACTTACATCTGAGCAATTGATAGTTTGTTCCCCAGTCTGCTGTTGACCTTAGTTTTAGCTGTTGATAATGAGCTTCTCCATCATCTCTACCCACAGATGATGGTCAATTTGATTTTTGTGGGTTTTGTCTGGATCAGCCCGTGTGCATAGTCACTGTTTGTGTTGTTAAATCAGGTATTTGTAGTGAAGAAGTCATTGGTCTTGCACTATTCCGCTATTCCTCCATTTGATCTCCAGTCTAATTTTTATCGCCAAGACCATACTTTCCAACTAATGCAGATTCTTTCTCTTTGTTTCCAACTTTTGCATTCTAAATGCTAATAATTACCAATGCATCTTGGTTGTCTACCTGATCAATTTCAGACTGAAGATCTTTGCAAAGTTCTTCAACTTCTATATCATTGGCTGTAGTGCTCCATGCCTAAATTTGAATAATAGTTGTATTGAATGGATTTCTTTCTTGATGGATAGCTGTTATCCTATCAAAGGCAGCATTCTGCTTCAAAATATTTCTGGAAATGTCATTTTTGACCATGAATGCAACACCATTCTTCTGAATTCTGTCATTTCTGGCATAGTAAATCATATGATTTTCTGATTCCAAATAGCCAATACCATCCTATTTCTACTCATTAGCATCTAGACTATTGATCCTTATGCATTCCGTTAAAATTTCACAACTTACAACTTTCCTAGCTTAATAGCTGCTTCATTCAAAGTTCTGCATATTAATTAATATTTACATCTCTTTCTCATTGGAGCCAAAAGAAGCCTGTACTCCTGTGGAATGATCATGATTGACTGTACGTGGAGAAGGCAGCTCTTCCAGAGCTATAAATTGAATGCTTTTCAACCTGAGGGCTTCATATTCTGGCACTATCTCTGACAACATTCTGCTTCTGTTCAAGAGATCTTTACAATGTTTCATGCTATCCATAATATTTTCAGTGTCTAATTCCTCCAAAGTGGACAACCGATTCTTTTTAGTAGTATATTCTTAGCATGGAAGATTTGTTGAAGCCTGATCACTCTGGGTGACTCTGCTGTTTTTTGAAATACCAATGAGTTAGCGTCTAGCATCACAACAGCACACAAGCCACTGCATTATGAGAAACTGAGAGACTGGTGGCATATGTACCTATGTCCTGTATTCTTGTTGCCCCCCCGCACAAGGGTTCAAATTGAACCAGTGAAATGTCACAATGTAAACACTGTAAAAGAGCCAAGGATTATTTAAAAGATTTCAGATTTATGAAAGAAAAAATAACATAAAAGCACAAAGTGATTCCCAGATTCAGTGAAGAATCTAAGAAAGGAGTAGAAGGAAAATCTGCCAACACTTATATGGTGCCTATTACATGCCAAACACTGTTTTAAGTGATTTATATGTTTTATTCGTCCAGTCCTCACAACAATACATGAGGTTTTACTTTATTTTACAGAAAGGGGTGTGAAGGCACAGAGAGGTTAATAACTTACTGAGGGCCACACAGTAGGTAAGTGGCAGAGCTGTAGCTGACATTTTCTTCTGAGTCAGGCTAGTGCCTCCAGAAGCTCAAGGAAAACAGAACATTGCCATCAATCTCCACGAGAGACTATAACCTCTTCAGGAGGCTTTAAGATCAGTTTGCAAATGTCATGAAATTAAGAACTAATGCAGTGCCTTCACATATGGTTAAGCAACTGCAGTGACTTGAGAAAAACTCTTTTCTAACTTCTGAGTCTATCTGCAGAACCTAGCCCCAAATAGGTCATTTCCTGAGGCTCATGTCCCTCTTCCGTGAAATAAAAGACTATTGCATGTTCATACAGAGATTAAAAAAATTATTTGATGAGATAAACTCTAAGCACATATGATCTGGTGCCCACGTCCTTCTGTCTATTAAGGCCGTACAGAGATCGCGGGAACCGTAGTCTCTGACCTAAAATGGGCTCAGCAAAGGATTGGTCATATTCAGAAATGTTGTGGCACTTCTGACTTTCCCTCAGGTGACACCGACGGAGCAACAAGGGAAGCGACAATGAACTCAGCCTGCTCCTACTTCTGAGAGGAATGATCTGCAGACGTAGAGGAGAGGGTGTGGACACGACTACGCCTCGTCCAACCTCTGACTGCACATGCAGTTTGTCCTGGACTGCTCTTTTAAAGGCTCTCCATTCTCACCTTCCCAAGAATAGGTTAGAAACAAGCCTGGTCATAGACGTCCGCTGGGACTGCAGTCAAGAGAACACGAAGAAGCTGTTCTACTTCACTCGGTGACACACAGGTAGCCATGAGTTCCTGACAATGAACAGCATTATCAGAAAATCACACACACACACACACACACACACACACAATCCAAATCCAAACCCTTTGCTATCAAAGTTGAATTCTGACTCACAGGAACCATGTATGAGCTGTGAAATAGGGAAGAGCATAGTTTTAACATATTCCAAATGGAAACTCAGGCCAAACGATGCCATCTGTCAGACCACTTGCCAACAAAAGCCTTTCTGGAAGCATTAGCCTGAGACTAGCAGCCAGGAGTCATTTTCAACCTTTAGATTTCCAAAGCCGTTTTCCTTGACGATAATAAAAGCCTCCCTCCCTCCCCACCCCCCGTGTTGTCTGGTGCTCTGACACTTAATCAAAGCCCACAGGCAGAGGGTTGGTCTCACACACATATAAAACGGAGCAGCCTCACAAATCACGCTTTCCTCTTGCCCTGTGGAAACTCCAAGGGTAAAAGGTAAAGCTGGGGCGTAACCACATTGATTAATTGAGGGAAGAAAGGTCAGGCTAGTCTTTATCTTACTTGAAAGACTATAGTTTTGCATGGAAGGTTTGTTGAAATTTTTCTGATGCAAAAAAAAAAAAAAGAAAGAAAAGAATGAAAGAGAAATAAAGAAAAGGAGCTCTAATATAAAAAAACAAAAGTGGGGTGGGTGGGGACTCTCATGAAAAGGTCATTCACAAAAGGAACACACGAAGGCACTGGAAATGGCACTGGAAAGTTCTTTAGACTTCCCTTTGTGACTAATGGGGTACAAATGATCAATGAACTTGAGGTGAACTGAACAAGGCTGGGGGTTTGAGTCTGCCTTGAAGTGCCTGAGAAGAAAAGGCTGGTGAGCTGCCACCAAAAAAATCAGCCCCTAAATGACTGTGGACCACTTGTATTTTGATTCACACAGCGTCATTGTGAATGGTAAAAGACTACATGGAAACTGGTCAGTTCATTTTTATTCAGCTTTTTCAGAAACATCTTCTTCAGTAAAAAAATAAAAAAATATACTGGAGACCTGGTGGTGTAGGGGTTGCACATTGGGCTGGTAATTGCAAGTTCACCAGTTTGGAAACACCTACAAGATATGTAGGAAAAGGATGAGGCTTTTTACCAAACTCCCAAGGGCTGGTCTCCACTGTCTTGTGGGGTTTGCTATGTGTCAGAATGGACTGGATTGCAGTAACTTTTTGCTTTGAGACCTCAGGGAAAGACATAACCAGAAAGAGGCCACCACTGACTCAAGCCCCAGGGAGATCCAAGAAGAATGTCAAACATCCTCTGGTCAGTAAGACTCACATTTTAATGAAGCAGATCTAAGTCCTCTGACCCTTAAGACCAATCTAGGTGGAACACAAACACACAATGCTCTTACAAGTTGTTTTGGTGGGAAGATGGAGTTATCTCCAAGGCTTATGGACAAGCAAAGGTGTACGCCCCTTAAAAAAAAACAAACAGATTTTTTCAAAGCTATGTATTTAAGCTTTTTTATTTTGCAAAACAACCTTATCACCTTCAGCGTATTCTTCACTACATTTTTTTTTCACATATTAAATTTGCGGTTCCATTCTTGAAAAAAAATTTCAAACATATCTATTTGACTGACTGACGGTGCCTCTCTAGTTTTTGACTTCACCTCTTCTACATCATCAAATTGCTGTCTGTTCATGTCCCTCTTCACTCACAGAAGCAAGCGAATCATTTTCATTGTTTCCACATTTGAAAAGATTTTAAATAAGCTTCCAAATTTGAATAGGCTATGTTATGATATAGTTACAAACAAACCCAGACTCCTTAGAATTCTATTAATATGAAAATTTATGTTTGACCTATACAAAGCCCAGTGGTGTTACTCAGGCATTTGGTATACCTGGCCTCCAGTGT
>PVJH01025607.1:0-31238 GCA_004026705.1 Nesogale talazaci
TGGATGGCCCGGTCTGCTAAGGAGAAATTTCAAGTTTGAAGACTCTACAAAGGCAGACAAGACCTATTAGGAAAGAAAATTGAAAACTCACATGCCCCTAAAGGAGTCCAAGGACCTCCAGGCATCCAAGAAGCCTCTTTCACTGAAGGAACAATAGGAAAAGAATATTGTTGCCAAGCACACTAGAGGAAAATCTAATACTCCCAAAGGAGGGGAAAAGCAAGGTAAAGGAAGATGAAGAAGATGCAGAGGGCGGAGAAAAGGAAGACAGAGAAGACGATTGTGATGAATAAGTTGGTTGTAGTGCAGTTACTTTTTTTTCTTTGTCTCTATGGCATTTAACCTACCCCCACTCCCACCCTACACCCATCATACCCAATTTGGAGACCTGGTGGTGTACTGTTTTAGCATTAGGCCACAAGCCTCAATATCTACATTTTGAAAACACCAACTAACCACTCTACGGGAGAGAGATGGGGTCTTCTACTCCCATAAAGAGCTACACTCTCAGAAACTCACGGGCACCTTCCCATCCTATCCTACAGAATCACTGTGAGTTCGGCAGACTCCAGGGCAGTGAGTGAGTGAGTGCACAACTCACTCCTTTTAAAGAAAGAAAAATGAAAATATAAGGCCGTGTATGATTTATCTTTAAAACTGTACAGTGTTATCTAGCTAGCTAGCTAGCTGTAATTTACATATTTATTTATTTATTTTACATTGTCTTCTCATGTATAGTCAATAAACAGCTAGCCCTGTGCTGGTGGTCATTTTAATGACCATTACTTTTGCCTGGTACAGTATGGGGAAGGTAAATTGCCATGAGAACTTAACGCAGGTTCTTGTTGGTGCACAGCACAAAGTTGTTATAGGGAAGGATAGTTGTTCTTTGTTTGTTTTGTTTCATCTTCAGTGGTCTGTTATGCAGTCTATGCAAAATCATTGTTCTGCTAACTGAATACCACTGTGTAAACACACACACACAAAGAAAGAAAGAAAAAAGTCACAGTTATTTTGTTGACATTCTGAGTGTTTCTACATAAATATAATTTTTTAAATGATATAGCACTTTAGCAAATCACTGTCCATCTCTCTTTCCAAACTACAAGAATGAAAACACGGGCTCCATGGGCAAATTTGACCACCCTGAAAATTATGACTAGGTGAGGAAAAACCTGGAAAACCAGAAACACTTTTAAAAATTACAGCTAACTGAGAGAAAACAGATTCTGCATAGTTCTAATTCAGGAAAGGGTGTGTGCCAGGGTTGTACCCTTTCACTATACTTATCGAGTCTGTATGCTGAACAACTCATCTGAGAAGATGGATTATGTGAAAAAATGCAGCATCAGGATCAGAGGAAGGCTCGGTTACAACCTGTGATAGTCAAAGGACACAACCTTGCTTGCTGAAAGAGAGGAGGATTTGAAGCCCTTACTGGTGAAGATCAAAGAAAACAGTCTCGGTATGGATTATAATTCCATTAGAGAAAATGGAACTCTTCACAATTGCACCAATAGAAACCATCTTGATAAACAGAGCAAAAAAGTGAAGTTGTCAGATTTCATTTTACTCGAACCACAATCCATGCCCATGGAAAAACCATCAAGATATCAAATAATGTATCATTGCCTTGGGTAAATGCAAAAGACTTTTTTTTTAGGCATCACCGCCCTGGTGGTGGGAGTAGGAGGCTGAGCCTTTGCTCCTGTGAGCTGGAATTGAACCTCCATTCCAGTGGGCTGCAGTCCCACGCACAACCACTACACCACCGGGGCTCAGCCTACAAAAGACTTCTTTAAAATGTTTTTTTTTTTTTAAGCTTCCAAATTGAGCAATAAGGTACCTGACCCAAGAAGTCATGGCATTTTCAGTCACTTCACATGCACATGAAAGTTGGACGACCAAAGAAGAATCAATGTATTGACTTATGGTGTGGGCGAAGAATATTGACTATACCCTGGCCTTTCACAACAAACAAATCTATGTTGAAAAAGCACCGCCAGAAATGAAAAAGCGCCTCCTTAGAAATGAGCATGGTGAGATTTAGTCTCTGGACACATACAATGAAAAGACCAGTTCTTAGAGCAGTACATCAGTCTAGAGAAACAAATCCAGGGAGACTCATATGTGGATTAGAAAGAATTTTACATAAAAGAGCAATTGAATATTCAGAAACATCCCAGCCCAGTTCAGATCAAGTCCTTTAGTCTGATATTAGCCCATATGTCCGATACCGATCTATAAATTCCTCTTCAGACTCACACAGCACATTCAATAATGCCAAACGCAAGAAGATCACAGGTCAGTGGGTGGAAAGTCTTCTGGATCCAGTGGTGTTATAAACATCTCAGCGCTGGTGTGGGTTTCCACATTGCTCCTCCAGCTCCAGGGTTCTAGCGTAGCTCCATGAGTCTTGTCAGCAAGAAGACAAAGGGGAGAGAGAAAGAAAGAGAGAAAATGACCTCCATTGAGCTATTTATCCCCTTGGCACCTCCAAATGAGGTCATCAGGCTGCAACCTGTTCGACAGGCTAGACTGCACCCCTTCACAAGTTGATATGGAATTATGTAACTACCACCCTTGGTAAAGCAGAAGGTCAAGTAAAAAGAAGACCCTCCACACGATGGATTGACAGAGTGGTTGTAACAACGGACTCAGCGTAACATGCCTGGCGAGGAGGGTACAGGCCCAGGCAGGGTTTCCTTCTGCTGTACACTAGGTTGTTAAACGCCAGAACCTGCTCAGTAGCACCTCACCACAACACCCCCCTCTGGAACTGTGTGGTTCAGGGTCAAGAGTTATGTGAAGAAGACTTGGCGGTATTTCTTTTGAAGGTGAACGTCAAGGACTGCCACCTCCGGTTAGATGCCTTTTCTAAACGAGTGTCTAAAATCCTCCAAGGGGAATCTCAACAGAGAATACAAGCCAAGAAGCCTTGGCTTACAACATCATGGGAGCTGCTTCTTCCCACGTTGCCACGCACAGAAGCCAAACTTGGCAGCATCTGAAACACAGGATTTTGTTCCTGGTCCTTCCATGGCTTCCACAGAAGGAAGCAAAACAAAAGACATCACTGCTCCAAGGGGCCCCAAGAGCTCACGAGGCGCTGCTTGGACGAGACGTGCAGGCCGGAGTCTTTGCAAGCATCTTTTCTTTTCTCGGATGCTTTACTGTGTTTTAGGAGAAAGTTGACGCTGTGAAATCCATTTTCCATTCAACCAGCTGCACCCGGTTTGTTCGGTGACATTTTTCACTCTCCCGCGGCTGGGCCAGCCCTCTCCAGGACCCGCTTATTTGCAGCAGAATTCTTGCTTCTGGAGGACATTTTCCACATCCGAGCCAGCTGCTGCTCAGCCACCATTTCATTGAGTAATTCCTGATGATGTCACACCAGCCCCGCACGAGGGGAAGCCCTGCTTTTAAAGGTTGGCTCTTAATTGAGGAATTTTTATTTTCTGACTTCCCTCCCTTTTTCCTCTGGACTCCACTGCTTTTGAGGCAAGATGCCTGAGTGGTGAAGTGTTGCCTGCTTTTCAGCAAGAGAATTCCTGCTAGTTGAGCGGCAGATGGCCCAGGGAAGGCGAAATGTGCATCCTGTAATAGTACATCTTAATTGAAGAGTTGGCAGGACAGGAAGGATGTGTGGGCCTGGTGTGAGCCACCCGGCTTCTGAGGGGTTCGAGGCGCTGGAGCAGAGAGGTGGGGGAGTCCTGGCCTCGCAGCCACTCACTGGAACCTCTGTCGCGAGTATCAGGGAGCCCAAAGCCTCCCCCGTGGGCACCTGGGCAACCACATCCTCTGCTTCGCCCCTGTCTCGAGCAAAACGGCAAGTTTGGCAAAACCTCGCCTGTAAAAGCCTAATCCAAACAGCATGTCCGCTGAGCTCAGCGGGTGACTCATGTGCACTGATGTGCGAGGCCAAGCGAGCAGAGATTAGGATCTGGCTCGACCGCCAGCCTGCCCCGTCCTTCCTTTGATCAACTCTGATGGTTTTTAATTCTGCAGAAGCAGCTTCTCGCCAGCGGCAAGCACCTCTCTCTCGGTGGAGGCGAGGAGCCCCGGCTAGGCTGACCTACTTGTGGGAGGCGAGGCGGGCGTGTGCTCAGGGCACGGCACGGGCTGACATCCTGGGCTCAGGGCCCATCCGGAGCCGAGCAGGGAGCCTCTTTCGCGGAGGTGCCCGTGGTGACATCGGCAGCCTGCTCCGCGGCCAAGACCAGCAAGGCCACGCGTGTGAGCAGCCTGGGCTCGGACCCCGGGCTGGCATGGCTTAGAAAGCACTGGCTGGGAAAGAACTGGGACGCTCTCAGGGACCTTTTTTAGAAAGAAAAAAAAAAAAAAGCTGGGGCATCCCTAAGGACGGTGTGCAGCGCTGGCGAGGTTCTGCAGCAGTACAGTTTCACATCTGGTTCGCTCAAAATGGAGTACATTCCGAGTATGTGTTTCTTGAAGTGTGTTTTTTTTTCTTCCCTGCTCATTTGGAAAGTGCTTGCCTCTCTAGTCTCCCCAAGTCCGTCCATTACCGCTGCTGAGTGAAGCACCTGAAACAGTGTCTCATTCGTCTGTCCCTCTTCTTCCCTTGAGGTTCTCTTCTCTTCTATCTAGATCTATCTATCTAGATTATCTGTCTATCTAACTATCTATCTATCTATCTATCTCTTTCTCTCCCCACCCCCTAAGAAAGTAGACACCCTACTGGTGGGCTGACCTTCAGAAATCCTTTGAAAAATCCCCCTTCCAGGCTCCATCTCAGAATGCTTCCATCGGAATCTCTGGGGAAGGGGAAGACCAGGCATCCAAGAAACACAAACACAAGAGTACAAACGCTGCCATCAAGTGGATGTTGAGCTTCTGAGACCCCAGGGAAGGTTTATGAGCCTGCCCCTCTTGATGAACGCAGACAGCCTCGCCTTTCTCCCTCGTAGTGCCTGGTGGCTTTGAATTCTCAACCTTGGGATTGGTGGCTGCAGGCCGAAACCACAGGACCACTCAGGCATCTGTGGTATTCAGAGCATCCCATTGTACAGCCAGTGAGGTGTCATCGAGATTTTAGAGTCTCATGGGATCTGTGGTGAGTGGTTCCTATCTCAAATAATCCCCCTGCCTCGTCACCCCCACCATCCATCCAATTTGAGAGCGTTCTAAAGATGAAGGTGCACTTTCACGATCTGGAAGGGACCAGTCACCTCTGAGTAAAGAAGACTTTCCCTATTTACCGTGGCTCTGAGACGGAGCAGAGAATGAGCACAAGGAAGTAAAACATAGGTTAGACAGGTCTTGACAGGAAAGGAGAAGTAGGCATACAGAGTCACAAGAAATTCAGTAGAACTTTCTGGGAACAGGTTTGTACGTGGTGGCAAAAGGCTATGGGTCAAATTAGCCTGAATATTGTTGGCCTTTTAAATGGGACCGTTGTTCCTGGGAACTGTGCCACCCACTGTGGCATTTTACATCTAGTCTCCTATAATCCCCCAGATCCCCAGATTCAATATAAGACACTCCCCCCCCCCCATTAAGTTTAGCTTTCAGATAAGCAGCAAATACTGCAACCTTTTGGACACACTTAAACTATGTTCAAAACTGAGGGAGCGATGGTGGTGGTGGGCTTCACCGGTGTGGTGTTTTCAGTGACTCCGATGAAAGGAGAGAGTGGGTGGGGGCCAGGATGCTAGACAGACTACATCAGGTGGGATAATTCCAAGGAAAAGATGTCACATCTAAACTGCCATCAGCACCCAGCCCAGATCCGCCCACTTTACCATTTGACCGAAGACCAGCCCTGTTACCCTCATTGAGTTTCTCCCCAAAAGGCAACACAGAGAGACTCAGACTTGATTCCAAGAAAAGAACCAATGAGGTGAAGCCCCAAGTTCAAACTAGAGAACTGGTCCAATGCCATGAAGGCCGTTAACTCACTCCAAGCCTGGGAAAGTGCCCCCCCCCCCATGTCATCTCCTCCAGGAGTCTGTCTCTCATCGGTATGCTTTGCTTTCTTGATCCTGCAGACCCCTTTTATGTAATGTAATGCTTGACCATCTTCTAATCGTCTCTCCAACAGCTGGGTCTACCCGGAGGGAGATCAAGTTCTGGTGACTTTGGAAAAGTTACTAATTTTCTGGTAGTTTTTTGCAGTTTATTATACCTTGTCCACTCTTTAAAACAAAAACCAAACAAACAACAGCAGCAAACAAAACCCAAAAACCTCTGATGTAGCTGAAATTAAATGCACCAGCAAGGGTATTGAACTAGCCAAGAAAGGGGCAGTAAGAAACCCGATAGAAAAAGGAGAAGGGAGGCTGAGCCCCAGTGGCGTAGTGGTTGAGTATAGGACTGCGGCCCACTGGCTTGGCAGTTCTAATCCAGCAGCAGCCCACCAGAGGGCAGTGATACCTAAAAAAAAAAAAAAAAGAAAAAGAAAAGAAAGAAAAAGGAGAAGACTAGCCAAAGATAATTTTATAAATAGGCACTAAGTTTAAGTCTGGGCTTCCTGGCTGTCAATGTAAAAAGGAAATACAGTCCCTCATGTCACTCTTATTAGCTGAAGACAAAAGGAAAGGAAATATCCTCTTTTTCTTGATAGAAAGTTCTCATTTATCACAAAGGTTCTCAAAGGTGGAACTCAGAGAAATATAATAAGCAATGTATTCGACTGAGCTTTCAGAAGCAAGAAAAGAGCATGTTTTCATCGGACTGCCTATGTTTATCCTGTGAGGAATTAAGTCTCAAGCCTTGGCTCAGTGGAGACGTTTTTATAAGAAATTAAGCGCGTGTATGCTTACAGTGATCTTATGAATAAAGGCGTGCTCTGACATTTTCAAAGGCACACTGATGACTTAGAGGGTAAACATCAGGTTGCCAGCCACAAGGTCAGCAGTCTGAACCCACCAGCCATCCCACAGGGGACAGGTGAGGCGTTCTGCTCCCTCAGAGAGAGAGCCAAAGCACTGGAAGCCCAAAGGAGTCGTAGTCTGTCCTACAGGCTGCTATGAGTTAGAATGGACTTGACGGCAGTGACTGGGTGAGATGGGAATTTTCAACTACCCAGAACTTTGAAGGAGGCTTTCTGGGCTCCTCGAGAAGCTCCTAACTGCATTGAGGAAAAAGCGTGTTCAGAGTGGAAGCTACGTTTTTTGTGGGGATGGGTAGAGGAAAGATGGCGGATAATCCATATTCTGCTCCCCATCAGTTAAAGTTCAGTCTTGTGTCAATTTGGCTGGGTCCGGAGTCCCAGTGGTTTGGCAGCTAACGCCTAGAACCTCTCCCCCTCCCTATCTCCCCCCCCACACCCCCACCATAATATAATGAACACCATGCTGGACTCTGCTGTGAGCAGTTAAGCAGTTGTCAGAAGATTAGGATGGAGTCGGGCACCCTCACTCAGGTCACAGCCCGGATGCAATTGAAAGGAGGTTTCCAGAGAGTAGGGTCTACTTCCTATACAAATAGTTATGGCAAGTTGGCTTGCTTTTGGCTGGATCCTGCATCAGGTTCCGCAACTTCTGGTTCTTTGGACCCAAGCAGATTTCCTACCATCTTGCCTGATGATCCTAGGAGGCATCAACGACCTGCTCTGCCAACTTTAGAGGCCATCATTGGCCTCTCCTGTCACACACCTGACCTTAGATTCATACAATTCTGCAGCCGGTGGTGTTCCTGCCTCTCCTGATGAGAGTCAGGAGAAGCCACCAGCTTACTATCCGAGCCAGGCACTGGAAATCAGACTGGATTTACCTACTTCTACAACAGTGGGAGTCATTTTCTTCATAGAAATGTGTATGTATTATATCACTGGTTTTACCCCTCTAGAGATCCGAGTCTATCACCCCACCCTTCCCCAAACTAGTGGTCCTATATAGAGTTTTGAGGGTATAAATCCTTCAGGGAATTGACAGCCTCAAGTTTCTCCCTGGAAGCTCTGGGTGGGTTTGAACCACCAACCCTGTGGTTAGCTATCTGATGCTTACCTTTCAGTGTCATCAGGGCTAGAATTCGAAGGCTGGAATTTTCCAGACTGTTCAAGAGCCTCTTCCCAGTCACATCCCCAGGAAAGGGAAAATGTAGAACTGTGTGTCACAGTAACTCAGCCCAGGAAAGAGTCCTAAGAATGACTTGAGGGACCGCCTGATTCAGGCATCGTTACATAAAGAATACTACACTTTGGAGTTAATTTGCCTCTCTTCTCAAAGCAGGGTACAAATAATTAGATGTCTCAAAAACATTTCTACTTTTGTTTGGGTGCTTTCTCTTCTCTCTCTCTCTCTCTCTCTCTCTCTCTCTCTCTCTCTCATACACACACACACACATGCCACACACACACACACACACACACACCACAGAGATTTAAAAACAAAAACAACCTCCTGAACAGGATGACTGACAGGAAACTATGACCTGGGGCTTTGCCATCCATGGCCTGTGGGTCACTGATTAGCACGTACAGCCCGGCCCTCTCAGGTAACAGCCCCAGCATTTGGTGGAGAATACGGGCAAGGCCGAGCTGCAGCACCCTATGGCAGGATCTATGCATCATCCAAAGTTTAAGCAGTGCATCTGGAATGAGAGGTGAAGGCTAAGGGTGAGCATCGCTGGCCCTGGCTTGGGTCTCTTGCATAGATGGTGACCACTTGATTTGGTGAAAAGGACGGCAGGTGCACAGAAAACTCATCCAGGTGCAAAAGGGCATCACTCACCAGATGCTCTTTTCTCCAGTCACGTTTCCAGTTGGAATCTGGAAACACATAACCAAGATGTGGCCGACCAAACTCATCCACTGTGGCTAGAAGCGGAAGCTGCAGGCCGCTACAAAGAGCAGGAGAGAATAATCCTTTCTGGGAAGGTTGCAGGGCCAACCATATCTGGGCCTCGAGGGCAGTGGTGCTGCTGAGAGGCTCTGGTGTGCAGGGCTGCAGATGGTGGTAGTACACGAGATGCCCCAGCAGTGGGCATGGCAGCAGTGGGACCATCGTCTCGGTCCTGCTGGGCTGTGAGTTGGGTCTTGTCTGTGGTGGCAAGTACCTAACCCCCGTGTTTTTTGAGACTTGCCCTCTTGCTTTCCCAAGGATTCTCTGAGCTACCCGATAACCTTTCGACAAACCTACTCTCTATTTACGTCCGTCAGAATCGGTCTCTGCTGCTTACAACTCGAATCTCAGGCTCTGTCCAACTGCAACTGGCTTTGTGTCAATCGTTTGCAGATGCTTTCTTTCTTTCTTTTTTTACTGCCGGCATTCTTCATGCCTCTGCCCTCCAAGCAATTCCAAAAGTCATCCAGAAAAGGAGGAGTGAGCATGCAGGGAATTTGACCACAGCTGGGAAGTGAGCTAAGAGAACTCCTCAGAGCCTGAATATTAGATCGCCTCCTCTGTTAGGTGGGGTTGCTGCAGGATTCCTGGGACCAAGAGCCGTGGACCACCTATCGCATGACGTTTCACTCGATGTTATCTCTGGCTTGGTTCTACAATGAACCAAGATCCTATGACGCATACAGATCCCTGAGGGCCGGGGCCGGGCCCTGAGTACACTTCCAGCACTTTGGTCATTCTACCGTCTCCAAAATGAGTAGCAAAGAAATAATGATTGATGCTTGAGAAAGAGAATTCGGGGAAAAGAAACCTCATAAGTCTTTTATGTCTGTTTGGAAAAAAGGATCCACTACACGGGAGCAGAAGATGACAGATACTTTTAGTGCTATTGACTGAGGAGCAAGAGCCTAGAGCTTTAGCCATTAGAGAGTCACCACTTCTAGGCAGGCCAAGCTTCATGTGAGTCTAGCCCAGACACTATGCACTGCTCCTTGGAACAGGGCCCCTAAGATGAGCTGAAAGCTGAATGGAGATGACTCTCCAGAAAGCATTTCGAATGCATTTCAAATGAGTTAACAAGTCCACATCTGAGACCCCAGAACTGTCTAACACAACCCACCTTAGCCAGAGCTGAACATCCCTGCATATGCTACCAAAATTCTGATTTTCCCCCAACATGCCTGGTGGCTTCTCCTCCCCGGACCTGCAATTGGCTACAAACCAACTCAGGTTAGGAGCCACCAGTTGCACCTCACCCACCACTGAAGATCAGTCTCTTAAACAAGCTTACATCTAAGCATTTGTTTCCCAGTTTCCCAAAAACTCTGGGTTTCAAACTGTGGCGTTTGGACTACTTCACTCACCGATCTGCTGTCTAAAATACCACAAGTCTATGATTCCCTTTATGAGCAGCAAGGATCATGTATTTCTCCTCCTCATGCCCGGCAGCCCCTGTGCAGCACGATTTGCATGATTCCCTCCTCCCTGTGCCCCAGCGAGCACAGGCAGCCCTCACGCGGGCCCTACTATGGGGAAAGTCTAGGAACTTGCTCGGGTCAGGGCTCGGCAGGAGCAATGCTAATTCACCAGGAAGACCGCCTCCTTTGCCCAGTCTCTACCATCTGTAGACACATTTGAGGTCCTTCTTCGTTCTAACTCCTGGCAATCCCGGGGTGCACAGCAGAGTGTGTGTGTGAGTGTGTGTGTGTGTGTGTGTGTGTGTGCTCGATGTGTGCTTTACCTCCGTGCTGACTCACGGCGACCCCAGCAGGCAGCACCGGGCCGGCCCCCTGTTTCCGTGGCTGTGCTCTGTGTGGCAGCAGACGACCACATCTTTCCCTGAGGAACCACTAGCCCCTCCACTGCCCACCTCGTGATTAGCAGCCAGGAGCCTGACGTTTTCTCACCAGGGCTCTGGGAATGTTTGGCGCAATCAGGTCTGCAGTTGGAACCCATAGGACTCACATACCCTGCACCTCCAGGGCCTAAGGAAGGAGGGACTCGTGGAAATAATAAACATATACATTAACAGGTTGATGCAAAGCCGAAGGAGACCTAGGTTTATTGTGGCTCACTTTATCCCACTTCACTGAGAGTGTGCCTTTTTGTTTTGCTTTGTTTTTCTAACAAATGGAGGGCTGGGGGCACCTCACCATGGAGCAAGCCCGGGAGTGCCCTGGTGCCTACAGCTGGGACTCACCTTGTGACTCTGAGTCTCATTTTGGTCACCTTCACCATCTTTCCAACGTCTGCTTGAGGCTCATTGTGCGTCATAGACCGCAGCATCGTGCAAACGTAACTTGTGTATATGTGCCGTAGGGGAAGAAAAATTGTGGAACTCACTTCACCGAGACAGCCGCTTTGCTGCGGTGCTCGGGGACGGAACGGAACGTGCCACCTCTCCCAGGTGCGCCTTCCTGTGGGTAGTTTTTAGTGTCTAAGTCAACCTGGTCACCTGTCCAACTTGATCTTGCCAGGCGGCGCCGACGACAAGCATTTTTGCTCAGGAAGCGTGCCCTGCCTCTTTTCCATCCTGGCCTCTGCCATGATAAGCCGATGTGAAAGCCACAGGCGACGACCCAAAGGATGTTCATCTTATTTTCTCTGCTTCCTTCCAGGGGAGAGGCCTCCAGAGAAAGGAAAGAACGAGATGAAAACAAGCCCATCCCGGCAGGGGGAGCAGGGAGGAGCTGGGGCTCCGTGGGGCCTCCGCTGCCAGCACAAATCTGATGCCCTGCATTGCTCGGAGGAGAAGAGCCACGTCTTCCCAAATCCAGGCGCCCCAACATGATTGCAAGAGCCACACCCATCGGCCCACAGACTGCCAGAGCTGCTGCCCAACCAGTGGGACACCTTAGGAAGCTGCCCAAGTTTCTAGAGAGGCTTCTATCAAAGCCACCTTTTTCTCCTGGCTGGATGCTGGAGCCCCAGCCTGGAGGTGGGAGGATGGGGGACTGCCAGTCAGAGGTGGGATGGTGTCTCTTCTTTCTGTTTTTTAAAAGGAGTCATTCATTTCCAAAAAAAAAATTCCTTTTCAGGCTTGTGTGAGGGCCAAGAGGCAATCCCTTGTACCAATGGCACAGCAGAAGTGCAGGATCCAGTGCCCGGGCTTCTGCACACGCTTGGATGTCAACAGAGGTGGGCAGGGCAGGTCCTGGTGGAGTGAGGAGTCAGCAGTTATCTGTGGCACTCCTCCCTTCCCTCTGGCTTCCCCTCACTCCACCCATTTCCCCCCTCTGGCTTCCAGCTCCATACTTCCCAGGGGACTCTGCGGTATAGGAAAGGGGCCTCCCGCCCATGTCAGATACGTGGGGCCGGCTCATGGCTCCAGCTATCAAAGTCTGCTTTTCTAACCCCTCTAGACTAAAGCAAACAAAGGCGTGCATTCCATGCATTTCCTAAGAAAAGCGGGTGGCTACAGAAACCCTGTCTTTTTGTGCTCTGTTTGGTTAAACCCTGGGACTTGAAGCTGTCTTCTAAAAAAAAAAAAAAAAAAGAGTCCAAAGTACCTCCAAACCATACAGCTGCTTGGTTTATGGCTCAAGCTTAAACCACAAATTATAAATGAGAAATCGCTGCTGAAATCTCTTCCAGGAAAGACGATGTTGTCAAGATTAAGTTACAACCTCACGGACGCATGAGTGCGTCTCGCTGCTGACTAACTCACACTCATTTTCCTGCTGGGGATGGTTTTTGCTTCCCTGAACTTTCGCTGTTTTTGAAAGCCTTTCAACAAAGAAAAGGAAAAAAAACAAAAAAAAAAAGCCAGCAGGGGCTTCTCCATTCCTGGGCCGCCCTCCAGGAAGTGGAAGGAGTCCCTTTACCCTTGACCGCTAGCGCCAGAAAACAGTGCGCTATGGGCTCACGTGGGGCGCGGTGCGCCCTGCCAGCGCCGGTTGGAATGGGCCGTGCGCGGTAAATCAAAGCTATGTTCAGGAATTCGGGCCTTCTGCATTTGGTTGCCATGAAAATCAATTCTTTGGAATGCCCTTCCTGGGCCCCGGGCCTCTGTGGGATCAGGGAGGAGCCCTTCGTCCGTCCGCCTGCGTTGTGGGATCAGGGAGGAGCCCTTCGTCCCTGTGCTGCCTGGGAGGCCCAGCCGACCTTTCTAGTCCAGCAGGCCTTTGGCAGGCAATACGAGTAGAGGTGACGCTCCCGTTTGGGCTAGAGCTGGGTCCGCAGTCTGCCACACTGACCTCATTTTGATTACCTGGGGCGTCGGGAAGCAGCTGTGCCACCGTCCCGTGTTTTCCCAGAGCAGTGACTCAGGGGCTCCCTGTGACGGAGTCGCTCTAAGGCCGTGGGAGCCTCCAGGACCATCTGACTTTGAGTCATCCTCTCAGTAGCATTCCCGCCTCCTTCTTTCACACCCCGCTCGCTCCATCGCACCCTTTCCTGTGTGCGCCGGTCCTGGGTGGCAGCTTGTGTGTGTCCTCGTGCCCTTCCACCGAATTACCCACCACCCAGCCGTGGGCAGCCCCCACCACGTCCCTGTTCCCCCTCCCACTCCACACCCCAAGTCGGTCCTGCCCCTTGCTCTGGGATATTTCAAGTTGCGGAGGGAGTTCTTTTCCTGTGATTACAGCTCTTTCTTCCAATTTTGACTTGTCTGGCGTCTGTATGATTATAGCTCATTAGGGCTCGCAAGCTAGAAGAAGGCCTGCTTTTGAAAAAGTTTTTTTTTTTAATGCTCTCTTGTTTTTATTTTTAAAAAATGACATTTATTGTAAGTTATGTTTGTAGAGAAGAAAACAGCAACGGTCGTGGACACGAAGCCCACATTTCCAGGGAACCCCTGCTTAGTATTTTCTAAAGTGATCCATGCATACGGGGAGAAAATGAAACCGTCTGCAAGCGAACATAAAGATAGAAAAGGGAAAATAAACGTGCCCTCTCTTGCACCCCGGCATCTCTCTTCGGAAGATACTAACCCTGATAATGATTTATCTTTTTGTGTATCCTCAGAGCGATGTTTTCTCTCTCCCCCCACCCCCCAGTTGCCCTTGAGTAAACCCTGACTCATGGTGGCGTGACCCTCTATGTCAGGGCAGAATTGTGCTTCATACATCGAGTGGGGATCCATGACTGATTCTTGTGAAAGTAAATTGCAGGCCTTTCTTCTCAGGTGCCTTGACGGGGTGGGGCTCAAACGGTATCTTCCTTTACTTATCATTCTGCAACTCTTTGTACACTTCAGGTACCAGCTCGGTGATGTCGCCCCACCCCCGCCCAGGCACTGCACTTATCCGTATACATTTTTAATGTCCGCTTACTCCGGCTTAGAAGAGAGGGTGCCTTCCAAGTGAAAGGTATTCACTGCAAGCATTTGGTTCCTTTCTCTTCTCTTACTTCCTCTACCCTCAGGCTGCTTTGAAGAATAACCGAATAGATGAGGTTCGGCCCTCCTCGTGTCCTCCTATGACTCCCCTGAGTTGTCTACAGGGAGTGGACCTCTACACCCCTAGAGGTGGGAGACTTGAGTGAACTTCCATCCAATTCTTTGTTTCAATATTCCTGGTGGTAATGGCAAGTCTGTTCTGACTCATAACGACCCTATGGGGAGCAGAAGGAAATGCTGCCTCATCCTGAGTGGTCCTCACAATGACTCCTATGATTGGGCCGATTTGTGGCAGCCATTGTGTCAATCCATAGGGTTGAGGGTCTCCTTTTGCTTCACTCAGGAGGTTGCTCTTCTCTCGCGACTGTCCTTCCTGATAATACATCCAAAATATCGGAGGCAAAGTCTCGCCATCCTTGCCTCTAAGGAGCATTCTGGTGTCCTTCGTTCAAGACAGGTTTGTTGGTTCTTTTGGCAGTCCACGGTACTTTCACCATCACTGCAATTCAAATTCATCGATGAGTCTTTGATTTTCCTTATAAAATGTCCAAGCTTCACATGCACATGAAGCGATTGAAAGTACTATGGCTGCGGTCTGCAGACCTTAGACCTCCACGTAAGAGCTTTACTCTGCAGCGCTGTAATGAGGTTTGGGCAGCAGATGAAGCCAAAGCCATGCACATTCGATCTCTTGCTTGGCCCCAAGCAAGACGAGGCCCTTGACAACATCAGTCTTTTCTCCGTTCATCACGAGGAAGCCTGTTTGTTTCTCACTGAATGCGGCATAAACCAAGGTGCAGCATCCAACTCAGCCCCTCTCAGTGATAAATCGGCCTCTTTCAGTCCTTCCTCTGTTCCATTTCTCTAACGGTTCCAAATCAGAACTGGGAGGAAGACTGCCAGTTAGTGGACCACCAAAGGGCCCAAAGGCCATTCCTTAATGGCATGTCCCACAACGTACGCAGCCATTTTTTTAAATGATGCACAAATGTTTGGGGAGTTTCTTGTTTGTTGTCTGAACATTCCGTACCTTAGAGAACACTTTCCTTGAATGCTTCCTGGGGCATTCTGGTCCCAGGGAGCAGCCTTTTTGTTCTGAGGGCAAATCACCTCCTCATCCACTCCGATGTGGGGCTCACTAGGACTCCTCTGGCCTCTGATTTCCTGAAGTCAGCCCTGCTTTCAGGACTGTTGTTTTCTCTGGGATAGTCAAGGTGTCGAGAGAGTTCTTTCCTGGGATCACACATAAACTCTGGTGTCCCTTTGGCTCTCAGATCAATGGGGTCGCGTGGTGTGCCTTTGTGCCCCAAAGAAAGATGGAAGCTAAATCTACGTCTGCCCTTACTCAGAGTTGGGAAGTAAGTGGGTACGTGAATAACAAACGAATAATAAAAAATAGCAATTACTAGCATACTGTGAATCTGTGCTAAGCACGTTGTGATCATGCGTGCTTTTTTATTTTTCTATTTTCAATCCTCATAACAAGCTTAGGAAACCAAGCAAACAAACAGAAATCCAGTGCCATTGCGTCTATTTTGACTCACGGAGTTCCTGGGGGGCGTAGGAGGCGTAAATCTTTACAGGAGTAGAAAGCCTCACCTTTCTCCAAGGAGCACCTGGTGGACTCAAACAGCTGACTTTGTGGTTCGCAGCCCAAAGTACTATTATTAGCTCTATATTACGGATGAGGATACTGAGCATAGCATGGTGATTAATACATGGATAGTAGATGAAAATTGCCTAAACTGAAATCCCAGTTGATGTCTTTTTACTCGGTGGGCAACCTGAGACATATTATCTAACCTCTCTGAGACTCAGTTCTCTACAATGGAGAAAGATCTAGTTGGGAATTACATGAGTGTCTAGAGATGAACCTCTTAACACAATGCATGATGCCTTTAAAAAATCATGTTCAGGTGCCCCCCCCCAAAAAAAATCATGTTCAGGAATTGTTCGTTCTCATGATTCCTATGTATAGTGTACTGGGCCTCGCCTCATCCCTTCTGTTTTAAGAACTTCTCGAGGGCCGTCCATGTAGATATACATCATTACTTTGCAAGTGGTTTCGTGGTGCGTCATAGCACAACCACGTCATAAATCATTGGAAGGTGACCCGGTTCAGATCATCTTACCTTCAGACCCATTCTCACCTGGAGCCCCAGTTTCACGAGTCACCAGTCTGTATATTCCACTTTACTTCTTTAACAGCCACACGTATCATTGATGACACACGGGACAATATCTGAAACACCTTCTGAAAGTGAACGCCTTTAATCCTCAAAAAAGATTCTGTAAGCTATGGGTTATTCGATCCCCACATTATACATGGGAAAACTGAAGCACAGAAAGGGTTAAGCGGCTTGCTCGTGATACCACGGCTAGGAAGGGGAAGGCTGGGTTTCTAGCCAAGACAATCTGGCTCGTAGGTTCGTGCTCTTACCCGCTCTGTCTGGCAATTCTCTTTGTCCGACAATCTAAGGCCTACATGTCAAGAAGACCTGGAGACATATCGCCTCACATTTTCCACTCGTACTGGTCATGGGAATTGAGCCTGTCTAGAATAAGCCAGTAACTCAAAGGGCAATAGCATTATTAAATCAATTTGATTGTTTTCACTAAAATTACCAAGATCAAGCCTGTCCAAAGATTGCCCCTTAGACTAGCTAGCCAATGTTGGAAAGTGCTTCAAGTAATGATACCAGTCAACTAGCACTGGCCATAGACGCTGTGTCTGGGCTCTGAACCGTGTCTTCCTGTGTCATTCTGGGCCATGGAGCAAATGCACAATGCAGGACAGCAGACAACCTTAAAATAAACAAAGGTTGGTTATGGAAGAGTGGAAAGACAAGTAACCAAAGCCCCCCGCCCCCAATTGTCATCAAATCAGTTCGGACTCACAGAGACCCTCCAGGACAGGGTAGAATAGCCCCATTTGGTTTCCAAGATTGCAAAGTTTTTCCCCAGAGAGCAGCAGATGGGGTCGAATGGCCAACTTTTGGGTTAGCAGCAGAGCACTTTAATCACCATGCCACCAGCAGCCCTTCATGCCCTATCATGTAACGCAAGATTCGTGTAAATGATGTTTCTTTTTCTCATTTCTGTGGTGTATGGATGGGCCTTTCACAACTGTCCTGGCCAACTCAAATGCTACGGTTTAGAAAGTCTAGTCAAAAGTTTGCTGGAATCATATCAACCTATCTCTTCTCCAACCCCCACCACTACCCGCTTCCATTCCCTCAAGCTAATTAATTTTTTAGATATGTATATTAAATGCCTTTTTCTTTAAAGATACGGGTGATACGTGTGTGTATGTATATATACATATGTGTGTGTGTTTTCAGACAGCCTAGCAATTCTGCACTTCCCTTTAACCACAAGTCAGTGTACAAAAAACAGTCAGAGGTAAGAGCAATGAAGTTAAAGTACGTTTAGAGGCCTACCTTTTTTAAAAATCAAGGATATTTTTTCAAATGGAGGACTTTTCAGAAACTTTCAGGGTGAGGATGGGTTTTGTTTGGGGCTCAATGAACGAGAAAAAATATGCATACATATATATGTGGTTTAATATTCTGGAAAGTTTGCACATTAATAGTAAGTATGTTTTCATTTCAGAAGTTCTTGCTCATGCTAGCATACTAGAGCTAGGCATTTCCACTTTCATAAATAAACTTTTATCAGTGTCATGTCCTCATGGAATGAAAGTACTTAAAGCCCCTCTCCCACCCATCTCAAAGCTTATGCTTTGGCACAAGGAGCTTCCTGTCCTATTCCAGCTGTGACATGTTGAAAGCAGAGTTGGCAATTGTAGACATCTTGCTCGCATCTGTGAGCCTGTGTTGTGGCTCAAGCTCCTTTACATTTTCTCCAATAAGGTGGGAGGTAAAGAAGAAATTGAGAATGCCTTAATAGGACCAGGAACTCCATTCTACTCCTTGATACTTCATACCAGGCATCGGGACAATGTTTTATCTTCATGTATGTTGTATCCTACTCTTCTCACAAAAGGTCACCAAGCAAGGTGTGGACTGAGTTGGGATGGTGCAATGGGCTTGTCTTACCCCTAATTGCAGAGTATAAAGCTGAAGGTAATGATGAGAAACTGTATCCTGGCAGAACTTCTAAGGCTAAAAACAGACATTGACTACAAAACAGATGATCCCTTTTGTCATGAAAAACATCAATCGCCATGCCTTCTTGACCCAGTGTCATCTCAGGGAAGTGGCTCTAATCAAATTGTGTTTTATACCATGTGATCAGCTGTCTGAGACAGCTTATAGGACAAGAGGTGAGCGCCTCATGCAAGGGCAGCCAAGCCATGGTTTGGCTCAAGTCCATGACTTGCAGTTGGATGTGAAATGACGAGCTGAGCCAATCAGAGGCTCTCCCTGAGAGGTGACATCAAAGCAAACTGAGAGATTACCAGCCAGTAACAGGACAGAAAAGAGTCTGGCTAATGAAATTGAGCCAGTGCCTATAAATTACTATTGAAGTGAGTAGAGCCCCCTCAAATCAAGAACGAGCTGCTGGTAGGGACCAGTTTCCCTGAAACATCTCATCCTGATTCCTTGAGTATTTGAAGGTTTCCATTTCTTTGTCCTGTGTTTTCCTAAAGTAAAGCTCTGATCATAAAACTGGGAAAGGTCTCCGATATTGGCATCCCCCTCTCAAAAAAAGAAAGTCAAAATAATAATTAAATAGACAAGCAAAAAGTGAAATCAAAGTAGAGAGGGCAGAAGAAGGGGGAAATTCTAACAAGGAAGAATGAACAGGCCTTCTGAATGGTCAGCGTAGAGCTACCATGTTGTCGTGTGCCTCTGGTCTGATTCTGACACGTTGTGACCCCCACATTACAGAGTAGAACAGTCCCACGGGACTTCCCAGGCTATAGGACCCCTGGTGGCAGAGTGAGTTGTGTTTGAGGCTGCTAACCATGAGGTGGGCTGTTCAACTCCACCAGCTGCTCCATGCAAGAAAGATGGGGCTCTTTGTTGTTGTTCTCAGAAACCCCAAGGAGCTTTTCAACTCTGTTCTAGTGTCACTGTGAGTTAGGATAGACTTGATGGCAGTGGGTGGGCTTGAAAAAGAAAAAAAGCTTTCCAGACACCTTCTTTCCCAGAGATGCTGGTGGATTTGAAGGGCCAGTCTTTTGGTTAGCAGCTGAGGGTTGCTCCCTTGCTCTGCTGGGGCTCGAGCGGACCATATGATCCTGCACTTCACTCCCCTGAAAACAAGTTGTTAGCTGCCATCAAATCAGCTCTGACTCACACCGACCTTCTGTACAAGAGCACAGCGTTCCTCACTCCGGTGACATGTTTATGATCATGGGTGCACTTGAGTCCATTGTTGCAGCGATTATGTCAACCCACCTCCCTGAGGGTTTTCTTCACTTTTACCGAATCTCTCCTCCTTTACCAAACATGGCATCTTTTTCTAACAATTGACCTTCTCTGATGGCTTTCCCAAATTCAGGGAGCCCAAGTCTTACCATCCTTGCAGCTAATGCGTATTCGGGCTGTATTTCCTCTAAGATGGATTCAGATGTCCACACACACAAAAACTTTCACAAGAATGTTCACAGTAACATTATTCATAATAGTAAAAAAAAAAAGTGGAAACGAGTCAAAAGTCTATCAACAAAGGAAGGAATAAATTAAAAGTGGCGTGTTTATACAATGGAAGAGTACTTGATCATAAAAAAAAATGAAGTCCTGATGGATAAATGAACCTTGAAGATACCGAGCTAAGTGAAAGAAGCCAGACACAAAGAGTCCCATGCTCCATTCACCTGAAACATCCAAAAGAGGAATGTCCATAGAGACAGAAAGGTCAGCGAGTGCCAGGGACTCGGCAAAGGAAAATGTCAGAATGATTGTAAGTGGGTATGTAGTTTCTTTGAGTTGATGAGATGTTCTAGAATTTCACAATGACAATGCTTGCACAACTCTAAGTATACTTTAAAAAAACCACTGAATTACACACTTTACATGGGTGACTTTATGGTATGAGAATGATATCACAATAAATGGTTATTATAAAAATTATACATGAAAAACCAAAAAATCAGTGCCATGAAGTGGAAAGCTATGAGAACATTGTACAATTCTCTGTCTCTCTCTGACTCGCAGGCGCTCATTTCTGCCTTCCTGACAGGCGTCAGCTTCATCCTTACCCCTCCACCAGACTCATGGAGTTTTCATGCATAGAGACAGAACAAAATTCCCCCATTCGAAATGTACATGTTGCTCTTTTTAAAAGTGACTTCACATTGGAAGTGAATGAAATGTGAATTTTACGTCAAGAAAACTACTTAAAAAAAAGAAAAGAGGCTCAGTTCTGGTGGCCTAGTGGTTGTGTGCTGGACTGCAGCCTACAGGGTTGGCAGTTCGAATCCAGCAGCAGCTCTCTGGGAGCAAGGCTGGGCTTCCTACTCCCACCAGGGCAGTAATGCCCCCCCCCACACACACACACACAGAACAGAAAAAGAAAAGAAATAAAAAACAAAACAAACGAAAAAAGAAACCAATGGTTGGCTAATGGGTACCCTGGGTGAAAGAGGAAGAGTTTTTGCTTAAGAGGCCTCGAGTTTATATTGGTGGGATAATTTGGGAAAGGATATCAATAACAGTTGCATAGCAGAGCATAACTGATGCCACTGAACTTTGCATGTAGGAAGTGCGGAATTGGACAATGCTTTGTGGTGTATACCTTTGCCACAGAAAAACTATAATAATTACACTAATTATGAGAATAAGGAAGAAGAAAATGTTCTAAAATTGACTGCGGTGATGATTGTACAACTCTTCTTGATACGCTGAACAATTGAGTTATATGACAGGTGGAAGAAGTGCCAATAGAACTGTGAAAAACAAAAACAAAATGAACATGTTGTGACAGAGAGTCCATTATTTTCTCTTCTTCACGGGCACATACCTGGACCACGCTTGCCAGCATCCCTTGCAGTGAGGTGGGCCCGCGGCGGAGGAATCTGGGCAGAAGGAGTGCAGTCCTAATTGTCGGCCTGCTGGGCCACCTCTCAGCTCACCTTCCTCCTCTGACTAAGGCCAGAGACAGGTCACTAGGTAGGAACTGAGCAGAGTGAGGCATTTCCTCCATCTCTGGCCTCCGTTGAACAGGGATATAATTGAGAAGTAAACTAAAGTCACAGAGACTTGGCCATTTGGGGCGTTTAAAACCATTAGCTGACTCTGACCAATACATAAATGATATCCTCCGAAAAGGAAACTCACCTAGATGTCATGGCCCACTCTCAATTACATTTGAAATCTCCAGGTGATTTGAGCTTATCGACCCTAACGGAGCCAAACGTTCCTTGGTTTCGTCAACTGGGACCAGGGTATAAGATGACAGAGAAAAATACAGGGGCATAAAGAAAGGCCCTGAAGGGTCTGTGTCTTAGGAAAAGATGCCTACTATGACTGTTGAGTAAGAAGGGGGGTCAGCGTGAACTCAGAAGATGAGATTTCAGTGCTCAGAGAAATTTTGTGCTCCCATCCCCCCAACTCATAGACATTTTGATCTGCATATACAAGGAGGGCATCAAAAAGTTTGTGAAATTTTTCCATTATTTTATTTTATGTCATAGCTTTATTGTCTATTATCTTTTCATCTCTTTCCCACAAACTTTTGAAGCCCTTTCATGTAGGCAGGCATGTGTGCACGTGTGTTATTTTGGTTTTTCTTAATTATAAAATCCCTATTAGAAAATGATGAAAACATTATAGTCACCATTTTGCTACTCACGTCTTCCTACCCTTCCCTCAGCCTCACCACACCACTCCCTGCATCCTGCAAGACCATGGAGTACAGCAGACTGCCACATATTGTCACTGAATCCAGAGACCTCATGCGACAGAGAGGAACTGCCCCAGAGGGTTCACAAGGCCTAAATTTTTATGGAAGCAGATTGTCACACTTTCTCTCATGAAGTGATTGGTGGGTTTGAACTTCTGAGCTTAAGTGAATGCTTAACCACTGGCCCCCTGGGCTCCTTCCTCTTGTAGATTGAGTGGTTAGCTCTCTGGGCTGAGACTGCCAGGCTCTTCTCCGACTTGACCACTTCTGACTTTGTTGAATGAATTTTCCCCATCCATATTGTTCATGACATCACCTCCTGTGTAGGATTCTTACAGAGATTGAATGAGTTAATACGTAGCAAGTGCTTGATCATAGTGACTGCTCATTTACTGCTTGATTTGACCTTGTTTCTAGAACTGCATTTCAATTCTTCTAAAAAAACTTTTTTTAATGTTCTAAGGATGGGAACCAGACATTTTTGTTAGGGGCTAACTTGTCTCATGTCCTTGAGGATACACAGGAAGTGGTTCCCAATTTTTCTTACAGAGAGCCTAGACCAATGGAATTATCCAGCGCAGATGTTTCCAGTGATGTTGGTTGGGGTTGCTGCTTTATAACATAAGGAACAGTTTTTAAATGGGCAGAATGTATTCCTCTATATGATCTACTGCGATTTTGTTTTGTTTTCTCTGTTGGTGGTCAGAAATAAGAAGTTGAAGAGATCAGGAGACTCCCATCAAGAGGAGGGCACAAGCGCCAGTAACAGTCTGATCAAGGGCTAAAGAAAGAAGCTTGAGGTGGGGAGTCTATGGGTAGAAGTTTGCAGGAGAGCTTTAGAAGCAGTGATACTTGATATCCAGTGTTAAGTTTTCTTTTTCTGCACTGTAATTCCTTTATGTAATCCTCCAGCTCTCTTAGTTGGTTAAAATTACAGCCTTATGTTCGTTGTGTCTTAAGAAATAGAAAGAAGGTTTTCATACTTCATGGTGAAGTAGATAATAGAGAGTGACAGGCATCTGGAAAAGCCATTATGAGCAGGCCAGAGGTGACTGGGTTAGAATCCTGCCTGCAGCAGGGCTGCTGACTGGGAGGTGACCAATGTAACCAGGAAAGAGTGGCGGGGGGGGGGGGGGGGGGGGGGGGGGGGGGGGGGGGGGGGGGGATGCAAGCATTTTGGAAATGCTCAGAAATATCTGGAGAGAGGACTGGATGTCTTGCATGCATGCAAAATGGAGAGCAGATCTAGGGTACGTGAAAGGAAAGAGAGAGATCTTATTTTCTAGGGGATCTTATCCTTCAGATCTAGAGAGGCTGGAAAACCTGGGGAATCTCTTCTCCTTCTCTGCATAGATACATCCCTCTACGTGCATGCGCACATACATCTGGGGGCACAGTGACTACACGTCTAACTGCTAGCCAAAAGGTTGGCAGTTCAAACCCATTTAGCAGTTCTACTAGAAAGATCTTGTGATTTGTTTCTGTTTCAAGTACAGCCTAGGAAACCCTATGGGACAGTCTCTCATGTGGGGCTGCTTGACTTGGAATTGACGATAGCAACCAACAGTACACATACATGCATGAGGAAGCATCCAAAAGCTCGTGGGAAATGGCATCAAAAGATAATGGGCTTTTTCTAATCCCCCTCTAACTCCTTGAAGCCCCCTCCTAGGAACACATACATGCCCATATGGGTGAGATATATAATTACCGAGATAGCCTTGGGGTTTACAGGTTTATATCCTTTAGTTCTATCCTTTTTTAAAATTTTTTTTTTTAACTTTTTACCAGAGCCTTTCCTAATACCAAATGGGCAAATGTAGGTCGAAGGAGACATCTCAGAAAGTTGTTCAAAGAGCCTGTTTTAGGGAAAGTTTTTCTCTGACTTCATTCATTCCTGGGAATAGTTCTCTAACAGCATAACAGAGCTCTGTTCTGCTGCTTAAACTCTTGGCAACACAAATCCCCTACTCAGCAGAAATACAAACTAAGCAAGACATTTAATGGCATCGGCTGGGTCATAATTAAATCATAAAATACCTTGGGCTAGTGCTGTACCCTTCTTTTCATCAGTCTCCCTTTGTTCCCTTTTACATCTTTTATCTGTCCCTGGTTACCAAAGTCATTGCATGTGTGTTGTATACACGGAAAAAAGTGCAAAGCATCAAATAAAAAACAGCCATAAGCCCACCACCAAGAGATAAACACTACCAACATTTTCACTCATTTACCCATAATCCTGCAATATACAGAATGAATTTTCCATCCTGAGATCATCTGGTAACATTTTATAATCTCTGGAGGATTAGGGGGAGGGGGGAGAGAAAGGGGGACTCGATCACAAGGATCAATCTAGAACCTCCTCCCAGGGGGATGAATAATGGAAAAGTGAGCGAAGGGCGATGGAGGATGATATTAAATATGGAAAAAATAGCCTATAATTTATCAAGGGTAGATACCCGAACTCATTTCATCATGATCCCCTTTCTACACATATAGTTTTGTTTCTAGTTTTGTTCCATTGAAAAGAAGACCGTGATGAGAATTCTTCACAGGTAAATCTTGGTGTGTAGCTCTGATTAGTTCCTCGCATTGATTCCTCAGTGTGGAATTGTTGCGGTAAAGGAAGTCCCTTTGCAGGGTTTTTGAAATAAAATGCTAACTTACCCTCCAGAAACGTTGACCAGATGCATTATGAGAGGGCCTGCTTATCCGCTTCCTCCTTAACACTGTCTTTTCATTGAAATTTTCCTACTGCGATTTCTAACATATAACCTCTCTTCTTTTTCATGTGTACTTCCGGGGAAGTGTCTGCTCATGTCCTTGATCCTTTCTTGGCCTGCAGAGTCTAGGCAGCGTGGCACACCTGGTGGCACACAGAATATTTGGGGACTGAGATGGGCAACTGCCTTTCTTAAACCTCTGACCTCGGAAAGGCCCCTATGCTCCGCCACAGCAACGGCTTCTCCCTCCCAGGTGAGGACCGTCCATGGTCTTCTGTACCTGAGTCAAGTGTCATTTCTCAGGCCGGGATAGAAATGTCACCATTTTGAAAGGCAAATGTCCGATCTGAGGTTAAGTTCCTACCCACAGCTTCTCATGAATTGCCCAGTTGAATTTGAATGGAAGTAGCCAGCGAGGTCTTGCCTGAAAAAAAGGTCCATTCAATGGAGTGCCAATCCCCCAGGCACCAAAGAATGAAAGCTTCCTGATGGGACTGGGAGGACTGATGATGAGGATCCTGGGTCTGTGGTTGTTACTATTGTCCTTGTGCCGTCCTGTAACTCATAGCAATCCTGTCTACAATACAACTCAATGCTGTCCAGTCCTGCCCATCCTCACAACCGGCCTTGCGTCTCAGCCTGTCGTTGGAGCCACTGTCAACCCATCTTGCTGAGGATCTTCCTCTGTTGGGCAATCTGTTTTAGTATATGTGATGCTGAAGTGAGCACGGGTGATCTGTTTCAAAAAGCATGTTGTCCTTTCTCCAGGGACTGCTCTCTCTTGAGGAAATATACAGAAGAGGGAGCCTCATCATTTTTATGTCCAAGGAACCCTTCTAGTTGCACTTTCTCCCACCCAGACATCATTGGCCAAGGTTGCTGGATATGCGGTGCGGTTAAATACACCTCGGTCACGGGAGTCCTGGTGGTGCAGTGGTTGGTTTTGCACTGGGCTGCTAACAGCAAGGTCCTCAGTTCAAATGCACCAGTCAAACCACCAAAGTCTCTCCTTGGGAGAAGGATGAAACTCTGTACTCCTGTAAAGAGTTACAATCTCAGAAGACTACTCTGTCGTATAGGACTACTATGACTTGACCTTGACCGGATGAGAGCGAGTTTGTCTTGCTAGCATAGCTTGCTCATGCCCTCCGAGTGGGCCAAAAAGAGCCTTTCTGCAGCCATGTACATCCTAGCACACACACAAACGCTCTGTTTGCATGAACATGCCCATGAGGTTATGAATAAGAAAGAGGTGGTAGGGAGGGGGGCAGGCACGGAAGTAGACAGGATGACATGATCAAAAGCATTTTTGATTTCTTCCCATCTTTTTCTGGAAAAGATTTCAGACCGCTTAGAGGCAAATTAATACAGCAACACCCATAAGAACTCTAAAGTTACACAGCTGACAGCTCTAATGAACTCACAATAGGCACTCAAAGCCTGCCTCCCTGATGTCTGCAGGCAAAAGAGAAACTCCTTTTTAAACCAATTGGAAAGCCATTATGGGCTTTAATTACATCCAGGAAGGACCATAAACAAGGAGAAGGAAACCTCCAGGTCTTTAATCTTATTATTACAGCCCAAGTGTTTCATTGCACTTGAGAGCCACTTATGACTTTTTACGTTCCTGGTTAAAATGTCTTTTTTCAGGATCTGCTCTTTATTCACAGACATAGGATGGAGAGAGAATGAGTTAAAATAACACCTTACATTGCACCTTAGTCCTCTGTAAATCAGAGGCAACTTCAACTTGCTAGTAGGACACTGTTTTCCCAGAGTATATATATATATGGGGTAAAAGACCACAGAGTAGTAAATCTCTAAAAAATGTATAATTGAGATGTTATCTAATGACCCACCTGAAATCAAGTGTCCATCAGAGTTCATTTTAGCAGATCGTCCTCAATGAACTTCACTACTGGGTTACTGCCATACAGGGCAAATAAATATGCATGAGAAATCTTTGCCTTGTTCCTGTGTGTGAGGAAAAAATAGAAAATTTTCTCAGGAGAAAGACACGAATAAGACTGAGACCTAGGAATAATAATGACTACAGTCATGCAAACATGCTGAATTGTCTAAGAAGGCGGGTCATCGCAGAGTGTGGGGAAGAAGCACCTAGTTAAGTTTCTCATGGGGACCCTAGGAAAGGAGACGGACATTCTCGGTGCTTTACCTAAAGAGGAAGTGGGAAAGGGGACTCAAAAACCTTCGCCTGCCAGACACTGCAATCGCCCGAATTCTAAACCTTGGGCTCTTTGCTGGACGACTGTGGCTGTCAAGCTCAGCCGAGTTGATTTTCTACTCATAGGAAACCTACCCTGAGAGGCTTTCTAGGTTGTAATCTGTAAGGAACACGTTGTCAGGTCTCTCATCCATGGAGCCACTGTGCGGGTTCAAACTGTCAATCTTTCAGTCAGCAGCCAAGCACTCAGCTGTTGGATCACTGTGGCGGTCATGTACCTATGACAATTTCATGATGGAAATGTCGGGGTGGAGTCTAGCCTGTTAATTTGGAGATAGCCAACGAGGCCTCTGTGTGGACATGGCATTCTCCTGAGAATTATGGGAAGTCTCGCAGTATTTCCCAATTGGAAAAGGGAGATGGACTGGGTCTCCGAGAGACGAACTACTATCAAGAAGAGATGACAGCATGCGGATGGATCTTGATTCCTGGAGAATGGAGGAGCCAGAGGAGAAGCCACATGGGCTTGCCCTGATGGAACCAGACCTCTGGGGTCGGAGAGACCCTTGCCAGCGCTGAGATGCTCCCACTGCCAATGGATACAGCTGATGGACCCTGAACCCTGGATATGAGGAGTCGTGGGGAGACCCCTGCCAGCGCCAGGATGCCTCTACTGCATGTGCTTCATGAGTTGGAAGGACACTTTATAGATTGGTATTGGACATATGGGCTAATATCGGACTTATGACCTTGGACTGGACTGAGTTGGGATGCTTTCTCAATGTTCCACTCCTCTTGTAAATGAACCTTTCCTTTA
The DNA here is from genome assembly GCA_004026705.1 of Nesogale talazaci. Taxonomy (NCBI): domain Eukaryota; kingdom Metazoa; phylum Chordata; class Mammalia; order Afrosoricida; family Tenrecidae; genus Nesogale; species Nesogale talazaci. Next base: position 27,680 of record PVJH01025607.1, read on the forward strand.
TATCCATGTGTGTGTCTATGGATTTGTTTCTGTAGTCTACCCAGACTAACACAGCCACCAAGCCTCCTTTACCATGCTATGATCTCTCTCACTGCCATCACATTGACTTTGACTCAGGGCAGCCCCATGGGGCAGGGTAGAACGGCCTCCGGGCAGAAAGCCACGTCCCTTTCCCTCCGAGCTTCTGGTGGTTTTGAACCGCTAACCTGGCGGTGAGCAGCTCAACGGGGAGCCATTCCTATTCAATCAGGTTCATCTTCTGCCCCTACCCCCCTTCATCCACTCATCTAACAAACACAGCAGAACCTGTCAAAGCCAGCACTTGTATCGGGCAGAAACTGGACAGAAAAGCAAACCTTAAAAGATCTCCCCGGAAGTGGTGATAGGCAAGTAATGACTGCAGCCTGTTCAAGGTGAGACCCGGAGCAAGAAGAAAGTCCCATGGAGTTTGGCCTCTTGCCCTTTTCACTGTGCTAAAAAGCACACTCGCCGTGCTCCAGGTATCTTTCTAGACCGGAAAAGAGAACGGGAGTCCAGCCAGCCTTTTAAAAATAGTACTTTCTCACTCTCTGCTTTCACACCACCTTCTCAGTGTTTACACCCCCCCCCCCCTTGCAACCCAGTTTATTTTCCTCCTATGTGATGAAACAGTTCTCTAAGTGACTAGAGATGTCAGGACTCTAACTAGCATCTCAAGGTTCCCATCCTCCTTGTGCTCTGCAACATCTAATAGCATCCACATTTGCTTCCAATTTCCCTCCTTAAAAAAAAAAAATGTGGCTCCATTGAGAGCCTTGATATAGCACTCACAGGCTTTGTCTCCTTGGACACTTATCCGCCAGCCCTTCCCTGACTTTCTGAACTGTTGGTGGTCCTTAAGTCCTATACTCAGCGCACTCCCAGGTTCTCTCTCCGCTTTCCCACTGTGATCCCTCATCACTCTACATAGCTCAGTGGGGAGGAGGTGTATTTGTGGAAGACACATGAAGAGCATTAGCTACAATCGCCAGGGCTTTGTCCCACCTCCAGCAAATGTGGCCAAGCACATGAAGAGAAACGCCGACATTGGTTCCGCCGTCTCGCCACGTGTAAACCTTGCTTGATGGCCTTAAGTCTGAGTCCATACATCCACTGCCCTTGATTCAACTCTGACTCCCAGTGCCCCTGTACTACCCTGTACAGTACAGTACAGTTTCCTACACTGTACATCTTTACGGAAGCCTCCTCTGTGTCCCACGGGGCCACCGGTGGTTTTGAACAGCCTGCGGTGTCACAAGGACTTCTTTATGCAGAAGTCTTCTGAATCTGTCTTTACACACACAAACTTCCCTGAGACTCCAGTCCCACACTTCAAATCGTGTGCTAGGGTTTCCCATCTGGATCTCTCTACTTAGGATGCTGGGGACAATTTGCTTTAAACTGAAGCCAATGTTTGCAAAACTCAAGGTTCTTGACTGCAAACAACAGAAAAGCACTTAGTCTAGCTCAGGCGGAGTGTGAATTCACTGAGAAAAGGGGAAACCGGAGGACCAGATGGGACAGTGACAAAGAACGCCTCGTCAGAGGGGATTGGGACCCACTTCACTTCATAGGAGGAACTCGAAGAGGGCACAGCCCTGAGGCTGACTGCCCCCAGCCCCCAATTACCCCTGGTTTCCCATTTCTTCCCTACCTTTAAACACGGTCCCTAACTGCTTAATTCTCAAAAGATGGGAGCCAGCGCACCCAATTGACTTAGGTCAGGTACCTGGCCAGCGGCAGTCAAAGCCCATCTTTGAGTTCCCGAAACAGAGAGAAAGTGGTTTCAACACAGGTCAGTGAGCGACACATGGCAGCAAATCCTGACGTGTTGTGGTCTCCAATCCTCTCATATCTTGGAAGTTTCCAGTTTCATGCCATGCTGTCAGCATTCTTTCCATCACCAGAAGCTGAGGTTGGGTGGCCTCTTCTACTCCTGTCTGGGCCTGGGTGGCAATTGGCCATCTAGACCTACCTGTTGTTTCCCCGGCACATTCTTTTGTTCTTAGATCTTTCTGTGGCTACTTCTGGATGATCAGGGTTTCTGTTCACATTCCACATTCCCAGGGCCTCCTCTGCTGCTCTCACCCTCAGGTCACCCTTCCTAAGGCAGCAGTCTCAGCTGGTGTCAAAGCTTCCCACAATCGAAAACCAAAGGCGATTCAAAGGCCAAGTGGAGCCTGTGAAAAGAAGTCAGTCTTGACATGCAGAGCGAGGTGGCTTCTTTCTGGTTGTACGCTTTGGAGGCCTGCTTTCCTGTCTTGGAAAGGAGGAATAACACGTTAGTGGGTTGTAAGTCGGCCCTTTGAAAGTCAGAACGGATGTTATAAATTGTACGTAGCTTGCAACATCAACCATCAACCCACAGAAGCTTCTAGAGGACGAGAGTCCCGTTTCAAACCTGTCTGGTTGAAAACCTTAAATAAGTTTGTCAGGCAGGCTGTGATCAGCACGTTTGCTACATGTTTGGGGGGCGCTCAGTGCCGCCGGTAGCATTGTTCTTGGTGTCACACAGCAAACCTACGAATGACCTTGGGGGAATATTTTATTTGCAAGTAAAGAACTTCCTGGATGATTAATTTTCAGACTTGAATGTCCCTTGATTGGCCGCTTTCCACGGTAACACTGCTATTTCAAAGGATTCACAGGCGGAACTTCAATTGGGTGTGAGTGGTTCCTATGAATTCCTTGCAGGGGGTGGGGGGAGAGTGTGTATTACACTGGGCACATGAAAATGATTAGCTATTATCTCAAGGGTTTGCCCAGCCTCCAGAAAATGTGGAAAAGCACATGTAAAGAAACATTCAAGTTTATTCTGAAAGCTAAGCACGTTTATGTGCTGCTTGATAGCATAAAATCTGAGTCTGCAGGGGCTGGGGGTGGGGGACAGACACCGGAGCTCTGTAATCCAGGCTGGTCTCTCCCGTCTGTTGGAGGCAGAGTAATTGAAGGTCACTCGCATTCAGGCGGCAACTCTCCCTGTGGAGGTGCATTTGGTGACCTCTACAGGATTGATTTCAGTCCCATAAGGCCTGGCCACAAATTGAGAGCATTGCTAATGGCTTGATTCTTTTCTGAGGTGAGGCTGGGAAATCTTCAGTGAGAGCTAACTGTTGTTCCTAGGTGTGTAAAAGTTATTTGATCAGCATGGTATTTTAAAACATTCTTTAGAGTCTCCTTGGTGAGTAGATACATGTGCAGCAACATCCCCCATCCCTCCTCATCTTTAAGGGTTTGAAAAGCTACCCGACGTCCCTTATACAATTAAAATAATACAAAAGTGAAATTTCCTGTCTCTCTCCGCATTGTTCACTTCCCCCACTCAAATTCATTCCCAGAGCCACTACTTGCAGCACCTTAGGGCATATCCCTGCACACGCTGCCCAGCCCTTTGCAATATTCCTAGGCATTCTTTATGTTTGGAAGCTAGGACAACATTAGCATTTACTACTTCTTAAACATATTGGATGTCTCACCCCCTGCTTCTGCTCAACATAGCTGAAAGGCAAAGGATTCTTCTTTTCTATGCAGCTCTTACTCA
>PVJH01025608.1:0-31163 GCA_004026705.1 Nesogale talazaci
CCATCCATCCATCCATCCATCCATCCATCGTGTCAAGCACATCTGTACATTTGTTGCCCTCATCATTCTCAGAGCATTTACTTTCTACTTGAACTCTTAGTACCAGTTCTTCATTTTTCCCCCTCCCTTCCCACTCCCCTACGAACCCTTGATAAATGATGTTACTTTGTCTGTCTTACATAGTTTTTTTTCTTATACAAGTGATCCAGCCAATAATCAAGATGTAATGGAGTTTTACTATTTAACATTTTTCTTTTCTTTTAAATTATTTTGTTGGGGGCTCATACAGCTTTTCACAATCCATGCATACATACATTGTGTCAAGTACATTTGTACATGTGTTGTCATCATTTTCTAAACATTTTCTTTCTACATGAGCTCTTGGTATCAGCTCTCTTTTTTAATTGGGGGCTCTTACAGAACTTATCACAATCCATACATATATCCATGTGTCAAGCACATCTATACTTAGGTTGTCATCATCCTTTCAAAATCTTTTTTTCCCTACTCAAGCCCTTGGGATTAGTTCATCATTTTCCCCCTCCATCCCCCCTGTAACCATGGGTCCCCTTGTTCTGCCCTCCGGATCGTTCTTTCTGTCTTGTCCAGGTAGGCATGCGTAGACAATAATGTGCGCAAAAATAAAGCAAAGTAAAACATAACCAAAAAAAAAGACAAAAAGCAACTGCTAATAAAACAAAGCAAAAATAAGTAAGCAAACCAGCAAAAATTGAAAAGCCCTCAAACAGTTCCAGATCTGTCTGTTGAGTGTTTTCCAGTCTGTTGGGTGCCACGCCCAGGCCCTAAATCCACCTTTGGCATTTCTTGAGGCCTATGGAACTTTGCTCCCCTTCCTGCTCTGCTGAACACCCCCGCACTTGTTCCCTTACTGCTATGTGACATTGAGGGACATCGGTGTCATAGCTCATGGTGAGGCGGATCTTTTCTGTGCATTGGCTGCGCGGAGCCGAAACATTGTCCGCAGGGCTTGGTTTACAGACTTTACACAAAATCTCTGGAAGACATGGAAACCAAGTTTTCAGATACATGGTGCTCCAATCTGACTTGACTGTTGGCTCAATGTGTGGTCCCTCTTTTAACAGCAGTATCAAGAGCTCTGCTGGCCAGGAGAGTAAGTTCAGTGCCTTCTGCAGGAGGCTCAGCTGCAGTGTGGGGTGAGACTTACTTTTAGGTGGAGTGGAACGAATGCCTTTTGGCCAATCTGAGTAGCACTGGAAGAAGTTTGTAACACAAAGCAGGGCAGAAGTTAGGGGCCAAGGAGCTGGGAGGTCAAGGACCAAAGATGAGTATGCCTGTGGAATTCAAATTATTTATTTATTTGTATTCATTTAACTAAGGGTTCCCTGTCCTAGAGACCATGATGTGGAAAAATGGTATACTGAAATGTAGTTTACTATTTCGTAGTTAATACTTGAATAAGAACAATAAGATTTGTACATAAAACTAAATTTTTAGTTTTAAGATAGTAATGAAAAATATTTAATAGCTCATCAAAAAACCCAATAAAATTCATTTTAAATCTTTCCTTACTGCCTCTTGATTGGCATCCTCACGTGCGGTATTGGCGTTTACCTGAGCACTATCAGCTGTTCACTTAGAAGGAGGCACTCACTCCGTTAGGCCACTTAGACAACAGGCCAAGGTCAGGCAGGGTGACTTCTTTCAGCAATTGTTTAGACAACAGGTATAGCACTTAGAACACTCAAGGAATCGCATAATTCACTCCTAATATCTTGTGGGAGCTTAGGGCTTAGCAAAGCTGCAGATGGGTGACACCTCGTTGCCCTCTGGTTATTTGGTTCCTCTTCTCTGTACATTATGTTTACTGAAGTAACAAATGCAAAGGAATAAAAATATTTTATCAAAAGAATAATGAGTTTTATGAAATGAGTAAACATTACAAGCATAGTTTCATCTGATTTTTTATCCCTGTGAACATTACTACTGGTGCTTAGAAGACATTGTTGTGTTGTGCAGATAAGCATTAAAACAAGAGTAAGAAGTGTACATTCTTGACTTTCACATTGGGTAGATGTCCAGCCACCTCCCTTAAGACCCTGAGTACAAGTGCTATTTTAACAGCTGGTTTGCTAAACTGAACAAAAAAATTAGGTATCGGTTCTGCCTGACTCAGACGGACTAAATACCCACCACTGCCTCTGCTCCAGTTTTTCCACATTTCTGGCACCAGCTGTCCTCCCCACAGCACCCCACTTCCCCGTTGGTTCATAATTCACTGCAGTGGCTGCCCACCTCCAACCATACTCAGTATTATGGGGTTTCTTAGGGAAGGAGCAAGTGTTACAATTTGGGGGTAGCGGGTGCAACTCAGGAGACAGCATAAATTCCTCGGTCAGGACTGCTTCCAGCCCAGAGAGCTCTGGCTGTTTCCTCAGCTGCGCCTGCTGGCAGGCGGCCCTTCTCTTGGCCTCTGCTTTGCCAGGGGCAAGTGCCAACACTCACTCCATGGCTAGGCCAAGCCCATGCAGCCCCTCCTGTCAGTACCCGGTTCCCGCCACTGCATCCACTGTTGTTCTGCGGCAGGTCTCAGCTGTCGTTTCACCTTTTTCACTGTGTCACACCGTCTCCAGTGTGAGATTCCTTCTGTGTCTAAGAGATTCACACTGCAGGAACCCCAGGTCCAAGTGCTTCACTGTAGGGAGGAGTGAGTGCCCCCACAACCCCTGGGATCGGTTTTACCTCTTGTGCCTGGCAGATTATGGCCATCCCATCAATCCTTGAGAACAATTGCCTTTGTAGGTCTTCGTTCTGTAATTTGCATAGTGATTGAGGTTGCCAATCTATTTGCATAGTAGAATGGTCAGTGCCTGCAAGATGTGTTAAAGAAAATTAGACCAGATTTAGGGTCAGAAAAGCCGTATAGTTGGAGGCTTCAAAAAGTTTGTGGAAAATTGGTATTATATGATAATGGAGGCTGAGTCCCAGTGGCATAGTGGTTGAGTGAGGGACTGTGGCCCACTGACTTGGCGGTTCAAATCCAGCAGCAGCAAGGCTGGGTATCTCCCATGACTGCTAGAGGGCAGTTAGGCCTCCTCTGCCCACCCCCACCCCCCCAAAAAAAACCAAGCAAAAAAACGATAATGGAATTAAAAAGAACTCAATGCTCTGCAAACACCAACTTTTTTTAGATGTACTCTTAAACTATCCACAGGCTTGACATTGAAAACCACAATTTGCTTTCAGAGGACTGTTCCCATATTGCTCAGAATATGTTCAGGGTTAAAAGGGGGTCCTTGAAAAACCATCTGCAGATGTTACAATGTATTCCACATTCTGGTGTTATTTATCCATTAACTATCTATTGATTAAAAGCTCCAAGAAAGATACAGTGGCAAAGAACGATGAATCCAGTTAATTGAAAAATGTTTAATGTCATTTTTTTAGATGAACTAGACTGGAAAATACAGAGCTGTGTTGAATAGGTATGGGGCTCAAAAGAGTACTTCAAATAAAAGGATTTTATTTTGACGTTTCATTCCTATTGTGTTTAGAAATTAAATATGAAACTAAGAATTTATATTGCTCCCTTTTCCTCTTCTTTACTCATTGTTCCTGCCTCTGTGTTTTTGGTTTGGAAAGACAGACTAAATTAAAATGGAAGATTAGAGAGTGGTTAGCGTTAAGGGAAACACTGTACTTAATTAAAACTGTGATTCCTAAAGCACCAGGCTGTAGTTAGCGCACTGGGGCAGTGCAGGACATTGTCACGTTTTAGGGGAAACAGCACCATCTGTTGGACACCAGACAGACTACCGTCAAGTTGTAGGGCCTACCGACTCCATGGAGCCCTGGTAGTGATGTAATGAGGCTCAGTCCAGCTGCTCCGTGGGAAATGCATGTTGGCAGCCTGTTTCTGTTGAGTTCGTTTTGGAGACACTTTAGGGCAGTTCTACCCTGTAGAACTAAATGAATCAGAATTGACTGGGCGGCAAAGGTTGGTTGATTTGGGTTGACTTTTTTGGGGGAGGTTGACTTTTTAATAAACAGAATAGTAGTTAGTTTTTGGTATTAGCCCCAATAAAAAATTAGACACTGAGATCTTTTGCATTAAGACAATTGACCATTGAGCAATAAGGTTACCATCATTCTAAGACAAAGAAACTGCTCCATAGTCAGTGACTATGGGATGGCAGACTAGCAATCATTCTTTGTTTTCATTTGCACAGGGCTAGATTTCATTTTTCTAAAAGCATTTGGTTTAGGCAGGGTTTTCAAATTAAAGGAAGACTCCAAACTGACGATGTGTTCCCCAGGGTTTTCTAGAGTCGTTGTGGGGCGAGGCAAGTTGAGGCATTCATCTCAGGAGCACGGAAAGGCTCCATCAAGTAATTATTTCCATGCAGCATTTAAAAAAATAACCTAAACAGTCATTTTGAATCAACACCATTCGACCATGAAATTGCTTGATTCACCTCACCCTAATACAGCCCTCAGGATTATAAATTAAGATTTAATAATCCTAGTTATGGAAGAGTGTTTTTATGGAAAAGATTCTAATATTTAAGAAGGAAAAGCTGTGATTTTGTACCCCTAGAAAGTGAGAACAGGGAAAACGGCTAGGTGTTGGTTGAGGGAACAGAAAATGGCTCTTCCTAATGGATTCAAGTATCTAATTCTTGTTTTACATAAGATGAATTCCTCGTTCCTAGCTCAATATCTTGCTTCTTCTTGTAGCATGGCGGACACCGACTTGTTTATGGAATGTGAGGAGGAGGAGTTAGAACCATGGCAGAAGATCAGTGATGTCATTGAGGACTCTGTAGTCGAAGATTATAATTCAGTGGACAAGACTACTACAGGTAACAAGCTTTTTTTACTGCTCTAAACCTCTGCTACACTTAAATTGATCGGAAGGCCTTTTGATTAAGAAAGTATGAGGCAGAGAAGATCTTTAAGAATCTAAGACACAAAGAAACGTATCACTAAAAAATGCCTGCTGATTTTAACTTAAAAGAAAAATCCTGAGATGCCACATTTTTACTTGTGCCCCCTTCTTTTCCATGCTCTAGTCTAGAAGTGCCTCAATTTCCTTATCCACAAAGCCAGAAACGGCATATTAACTCATTAAAAACATCGGAAAGTTGGTTTGGCCAGTGTTTTTGTTTTCCCCCCAACAATTTTACTGGGGGCTCTTACAGCTCTTCGAACATTCACTACATCATCTGTATCAAGTAAGGCCAATGTTTCTTAAACCACCAGCAGTACTCTTATCAAAGGATGTGTGAACACGATTGCAAGTGGCAGTGTGTCAGCACTTGTTATTTATGTACTCAGTCAAAATACATTTTCTATAGGTTTTTTTGTTGTTGTGTTGTTTTTTTTTTTCTAAGCTTGACCTTAGTTTCCTCGGTGAGTGGAACAGAAATTGTTTAGTGCTTGCCTTCATGGACAGTTTAGCTTCTCTTCCTTAAAGGTGATGTTGCCAGGTCGAATTCTAGATTTCCCTGAATGCAGAAAGTGGGTGGTTGCCCCTCCACCAAAGTGTACCCGCTGCTTTCTCTGTATTTTTACCTTCTCCGCCTTGAGACCTGAAGATGGCATTGGTTTAGGCTGAAGCAGGACCCAGTGCAAGGTCTGTGGATGGTTTACTGTACATGGTGATGCGTACCAGTTGTGGTGATGAGAATAATAGACCTTTGAGTCCTCGATGTTTGCTAGTGCTGTATAAGCAAAACTTAAAGATTCTGGTTCCTCGGTCTTGTGTTTTAACTTACCCAGGAGATGTGAGACAAAGAAGGGCTTGCGTCTCACTGGTGGAGTGAGGGGCAGGTAGGAGGAGAAGCCAGATGAACAGTTGGGTTTATGAATAAAACAGGATATTTTGGCTAAAGAGACTCACAACACGATGGAAAGGAAAGATTAGAGCAGTATCCTTTAGCACCATCTGTCCCTGCCTCCCAAGTGACTGTGCCTCCCCTTCCCCACAGTTTCTGTGAGCCAGCAGCCAGTCTCGGCTCCAGTGCCCATCGCTGCCCATGCTTCTGTGGCTGGGCACCTCTCTACATCCACCACCGTTAGTAGCAGCGGGGCACAGAACAGCGACAGTGCCAAGAAGACTCTTGTTACACTAATTGCCAACAACAATGGTAAGTGGGATTATTGGTAAATTCTTCCTGGGAGAGAGGGATGAGAACTTTTTCCTTTTTTTTTTTAAATTTCAGGGGCAAGAGTACCTGTTATTAGTTAGCTGCCGGTGTGGTTTCTACGCGTTGGATGGTGTGGCTTTCGTAATGATTCCCTGATAGGGTCGTGCTTCAGTAGGGAGTGCTGGGCCTTCGGAGTTAGTGCTGACTTAGATGCTTGTGGCTCAAGTCCGAGGGCAGCAGACTCTGACCTCATGCTTCCTAGGAAGTAAAAATGGACATCGAAGCCTCTAGCTGATTAATAGGCGTGCTTTTGTTTTCCTTAGAAGAACCTTAGGCGTTTGGTGAGAATCTTCCGAGGGTAGCGTGGTTCTTTCGTTTCCCGGGCAGATTCATCTGGCAATTGGTGGCTGACTCGCGGAAGACAGGGTAGGTTTGTTGTCCCTCCGAGGGAAACAGAGGGAGTAGTCCTCGTGTCACTGGTGTATTCACTGACCAGAGAGACTCTTAGCTTCCATTGGTTTTTATTGCGTTTCCGAAAGCTATTTGTACCTTCTGAAGATGAATTAACTGGCAAGTGATGTCTCAAGACTCATCACTAGAGCAGGCACCTTCGTAGAACCTTGCTGCAGGGGAGTTTGGTTTTGTGGTTTTATTTCCTTTTTTAAAGTAAAATAGCTTTATGAATACAAGAACAATAAGCACATTGTAGATAAACTAGCAAACACATCCCCACCACTTGGAGATAACGGCAACAAAGCCCACAAAGGCCGGAACCTCTGTAAGGCAGAAGAAGCGTGTCAGAGAAGGAAAAACTCAAAATGTCTCCCACTGAAACAGTTCCTTTAGCCTGATACATACTCTCTGAAAGCTGGACAGAATCAAAATCAAGGGTAATGTCACCCGAATACCAGGAGTGCAGAGGCGACAGCTGGAAATAGTTGCGAGAAGCACAGGAGTCAGACGTGAAGGCTCAGCCGTCCACCGCGTCCGCGTCGTTGCTGTGTTTGAGTGCACACTGTACGCCGCTTTCTCTGCCTGTACGTCCACTCTTTACATGTATGCTAGTTTGTGCATGGAAATCTTTTTTCAATAAAGAACAACATCCAACAAAGTTTGGAAGAAGGTAAGAGAGACTAATAGTCTTCTGGGTTTGCGTTTTGGTTTTTTTTGTTTTTGTTTTTCATTCAAACACATAGCAAGACACTTTTTTCCTTGTCTTGAGAGGTTTTACTCTTTAGTTTTAGTCCTTGCTTTAGCTATTTGTAATTTTGATACATGTTAAGATGATTTTCCAGAAGCTACTCCTTCATTTCCTTGACGTGCTTACCTTCAAGATTTCCTCATTTTGCACATGAAATGAGAGGCATTTCTTCATTTAAAGCATTCAGTGTACGTCCCAAAGCGCGACAGGCTTTCTCACACAGTCTTTTCTCATTAAGTATTTTATTGGCCTGCGGTAACTTCTCATAGAGCATTGTTGATGGTTTTCATTTTTTTCTCTTTGTTTGAGGTATTCACGTTTTCAAGAAGATAAGATCATGAAGTCCTTAATTTTTATAAGAACTTACTTACTTTTTTGTTTCCTTTTTTAAAAAAGCTTATTCCTTCACAGCCACGGACAAGCGAGTGAGAAATTTATCTCTGAAAGAAAAGTTTGACGTTATCAAAATGATAACTGAAGAAAAAAAGACTGTCAAGGAAGCTGTAATTAAGTTCAAGTGCGGCAAAACGCAAATTTACTCGATCCTGAAAGAAAAGGATAAAATAATTGAAAAATACATGAGCAGCACCAACATAAATGTCAAGAAAGGAAGGGAAGGAAATTATGCTGAAATTAACAGAACGGTTTTTGAGTGGTTTCTTCAAGCCTCTGCCAAAAATGTTCCTGTTTCAGGGCCGATCCTGCAAGCCAAGGCGAAGGAAACGGCGAAACTTTTGAAAGTTGACGGCTTCTCGGCATCCAACGGATGGCTTCAGAGCTTCAAGAAGAAGCACGGGATCACTTGCACCGTCGCTTACACGGAGTCCTCAGAGGGTGACAAAGACGCTGTTGAAAACTGGTTCACGAAATTACAAGAGCTCATCCGGGGATACGAGCCGAAGGACATCGCAAATGCCCACGAGACCGCTTTGTTTTACAGGGCCCTCCCCAATATGACCCTGAAGACGCAGGGGGACAAGTGTTCGGGGGGCCGGTTTTCCAGGGAGCGCCTCACCGTGCTTTTGACCACTTTCGCAGACGGGACATTTGAGAAGCCTTGGGTCGTGGGGAAGAGCGAGAGACCACGGTGCTTCAGGAACATCGGCACTAACCAGCTCTCCGTAGAGTGGAAGTGGAACAAAAACGCATGGATGACGGGAGGCATTTATGAAGAGTTTTTAAACAAATTCAACAATAGCATGAAAAAACAAAACCGAAGCATCCTTTTGTTCATTGACAATGCGACGTGTCATCGGCCACTGCCCCTGTCCAATATTAAGTTAATTTTTTTCCCACCCTCCGTGGCCGTGGTCCTCCAGCCTCTGGATAATGGCATCATCCGAAATATTAAGGTAAACTACAGGAAACTGTTACTTCAAAAAGTGATCGCCAGCATCGAGATGCACAAGATGGCATCGGAGGTGTCAGGGGAATTTGATGTCCTGGATGCAATTTCATTTCTTAAAAAGTCCATCAGGATGATTAAGGAAGACACTGTCAGAAAGTGCTTTAAAAAGTGCGGTTTCGTATTTGGCAGCGGCGATAGCATGCAAGACGAAGCAGTTACTGAGTCTGATCACCTCAAACAGATTCAGGATGCAATCAATGACATTTATAGTGATGTTTCAGACAGTAGGGTCAGCGCCTCATCGTACATCGATATCGACAAAGAAATTGCCACAGAAATGGACAATATAAACCTGAAGGAGATTGTGGACTTGCAGTCTAAAGATGACGACGATGAGGATGACACAGACGTACCATTAGAAGAGTCGGAGCCCTTAAGCCAAACACAGATATTTAGCTATATAAAAGCTTTGAAGGAATTTGGAAGAGTTCATGAAGAACAAGAATTTTTCAACAAGGCTACAGACTTAGAAATTTGTTTCAACAATCTCATCAAAAAACCCAAACAAAAGAAACCGTGCCGTTAGATGGTTTTACTAAAAAGGGAGTTTTATCTATTTCTCTGAATAGTAAATGCAAACATCTGTACGTTGATTTGAATAAACATGCACATCATGAAAAGTTAGGTGGTTTCTTTTCATGAAAAATTGAAAAGAATCATTTGCTGGGCATTTCCGAGATAGATGCCTTGGAAGTGGCAGGAAGAAGAATGACTGCCCCCCCACATCACCTTGACAAACCAGGCAGTCCTCGTGAGTCCTGGCTCTCCTTCGTGTTGTTGGCCTTCATCCTGGGGCAGCCCGCGGAGGGGCACGGGGCTGCTGATGGCATGGCCTGCGCCTGGAACCCAGCAGCCCTCTCGGGGAGGAAGAAGAGACTGATTGCTCTCGTAAAGATGACGTTGTCACCATCAAGTGCTAGGGAGCTGGTTCCGACCCACAGTGACCCTACGGCCTGGTCCTGCCCCGCCCTCACAAGCGCTGCTCCCTGTAAAGGCGAGCACCCCCAGGAACCCGATGGCAGGGTTCCTGGGAGGCAGAATCCAGCCGATGGCCCTGGGTTGGGTTTTATTGTGTTCCTAGAGAGAAACCTGTGAGAGCCAGAACTTCATGGGACTGCCGCGTTGTTTCATAGGTCTCACAAGTTTTCCGTCTCTGATGGAAGTGCGGTCTTAGCCTTTTCTGTTTTGGGGGAGGGAGGGGCAACACTGCCCTCTGGTGGGAGTAGGTGGTCCAGCCTTGCTCCTGGAGAGCTGCTGCTGGATTTGAACCGCCAGCCCAGTGGGGCCGCAGTCCCGCACTCCACCACTACGCCCCCGGGGCTCAGCCCCGAGCACTTTTCTCCCCCTGATTTTAATGAACTCTTCACTCATCGCCATCAAGTCAAAGTTGACTCAGCGTGGTCGTGTAGGACAGGGCAGAACTGCCGTGGCGAGTTCCCGAGAGAACTCTTGGTGGAAATCCAAAGCCGACTGTGTGGGGCGCAGCCCCATATGTAAGCGCTGAGTCGCCATGCGCCCAGAGTTTGAGTTTTCCTGCTCCCAGGAACTTTGCCTTTCTGCCCTCCCCAGGTGGGTCCCAGCTTTGCAGGTTTTGTTGCATACACACACTTTCATACACCTCTTTGTACGCTGTAGAGATTCACTATTTACAAACATAAGATTGTATTGACTTTTTGCCTGCTTTTTTTCTTTAATACAATGACTGTCTTTGCATTTTAATAAACATATGTTTAACATACTTGATGACTGATTTTATTTCCCGTTACTTGGTTAACTGCAAATTGCAAACTTGTTTCACTAATTTAAAGAACTTTAATGAGTGTTTCTGCTTTCTTAATTCTGAGAAGTCTCACATCCTTAATTATCTCTGACAGTGCAACTTTAAAAGTCCTCTGGTTGGATCAAAAGACATTATGAACTTAAAGGATTTTGACCAATATTATTAAATGACCATCCAGAAATGTCACACAACCTTATGTTTCCATTAGAAGTATGTGTTTATATTTCTGGAGGTTACCATGGATGTATGTTTCCTCCTTTTAGGGCCCTGATATTTTAAAATAAATACTGTGGAGAATATCCTTGGACATTGTATTTATTGTATAAAGTCTTAGAGGATTGCTGGGACAGGTTTTTTGGTTTTTTTTTTAACTTTCCACAATTCTTTTCATTCTTTTTTTTTGGGGGGGGGGGGGGGGTTTAGGCATCACTGCCCTCAGGTGGTGGGTGTAGGAGGCCCAGCCTTTGCTCCGTGGAGCTGGAATTGAACCTCCATCCCAGTGGGCCGCAGTCCCGCACACAACCACTATGCCACCGGGCTCAGCCCAATTCTTTTTATTCTTATGGAATATTTTGAAACGACTTTTCTTAAACTTCACAGTTCTTCATCCATGTTATGTTGACATGTGATCTTTTTCCTTTTAATATGTTCATTTTATATAAGTAAAGATCCAGGAATAGCTAGAGCATGAAATTTCAGGTTAACTATTAGAATACTGTATTGTGTGACTTCCAGGTCTGTTCTGTGAAGAAGGATAAAGGATTTTCTTTTCAATTCTAATTAGTGTATTTTACATCCATGCCATGTGCTCTTATGATAGGTCTTGCAATGATATAGCAAGGGTATGACATGATGCTTAACTTTCAAAAAGCTTAGGTAGACACTTAGTAAGAATGCCTTTGTGTGGCACACATCTTTGCAGTCTGCTCAGCTGAGAGCCAGGCCCTGCTGTACAGTGGGAAGTAGAGACGGTTTCTGGTCTTTCAGATAGCAAGCCTTATGAAACATACGTATTTCAGACAGTGTGAAATTGATGTCTTTTGTCAAAATAGGAGTAGACAAATTGGGCTGAGCCCCGGTGGCGTAAGTGGTTGAGTGCAGGACTGCGGCCCGCGGGCTTGGCGGTTCAAGTCCAGCGGCGGCTCTCAGGAGCAGCACTGGGTGACGCCCACAACCACCAGAGGCAGTGATGCCCACAAAAAAAAAACAAAAACAAAACAAAAAGAGTAGGCAAATTATGAGTCCTAAAATATCCGCGCACACACGAAAACTTGGTAGATGATAAAGATGGTGTTAAAAATCACGAGAAAAGAAAGGTTAGTACCCAAACGGTGCTGGGACATTACTCACAGGTGGAGAAAAAAATGGTTCCCATGTACACCAAAATTATGGAATTCCAAATGGTAAATAAAAGACAAAACTTAAAAAATGTTAGCAGGAAATAGGAGACTTTCATGATCTTAAAATAGGAGAGATTCCTCAAACTAAAAATATAAAAGAGCTAGCCATGGGAATAAAATTAATGAGGAGGCTTTAGAAAGATCTGGTATCCCTGCACAAGGCACATACCTTAAAGACATAGTTACAAAGTCAAAAAAGACAAATTGGTGGAAGGCACTTTGCAGTGATGTTTGGGTTCACACTGGTGAGCAGTGGGAAGAAATGGACAAGAGACTTGAATAGGACATCCACTGAAGAGGATGCGTGTATGGGCAGTAATGTGAGAGGGGAAAAGGCACAGCTTTTTTGGGACTCAGAGAAATGCAGATTAATGTTACAATAAGATGTCATTTTATAGTTACCAGAGCTCTCTGGTGGTACAGTGGGTTATGCATTGGACTGCCAGCTGCAGAAGCAGCAGTTCAAATCTAGCAGCCGCACGATGGGAAAAAGGGGAGGCTTTCTTCTCCTGTAAAGAGTTAATACTGGGGTGCTAGTAGTAGAGGCTCACGGAGGTAGTTTCTCTTCCGTGCAGTGGAGTTGTGTCAGTCCGGAGTGACTCAGTAGCATTGGGTTGGGGGCTTTTGTTTGTTTGAGAGGTTTTTTTTGGCTTAGTGGGCTACACGTTAAGCTGTTAACCACAGGGTTGGTGGTTCACTCCCACCACTCACTCCTTGGGAGATAGATGAGGCTTTCCGCTGTGTAAAAATGACTACCGGGGAAATCGACTGGGGCGGTTCTACCTGGTCTTCTAGGCCTGCTATGAGTCCGCATCAACTTGGTGACCATGCGAGTTTTTTGAGATTTGGCCAAAGTGAAGAAATAGGCCACTTCGATTGTTGGGAGAGGATGTCGATACTGATTATTTCCTCTGTGGGGAACGAAACTGTATTTACTTTACAAAGGGAATTATTCTGATCAAACCTAGAAAAATCTTTGGATAGGTATAGAGGAGGTAATGTGACAAACAACCCTGATAGCCTGTCGGTAGATGTTATGATGAATGAGATATGACATACCTGAAATCGAGCATATTGCAGCTACACGATGGGTCTGAGACTCAGTGTTCATTTAGAATGACTATATGTTGTGCACTTGGCTGCGAACCACAGAGTCAGCAGTTTGACCCCACCAGGCGTTCCACGTGAGATAGATGAGAGGCTTTCTGTTTCTGTGAAGATGTGCAGCCTCCGCAATCCCACAGGGGCACTCGACTCTGTGCTGTGGCGTTAGTATGAGTTAGATCAACTCATTGATCATGGGTTGACGTGTGTATGTTGTGGTTATATTCATGAACTTAGAAACAAGTACAATTGGGCTGAACCCCAGTGGCGGAGTGGTTGTGTGTGGGACTGCGGCCCACTGGCTTGGTGCTTCAAATCCAGCAGCAGCTCTCCAGGCTGGGCCTCCCACTCCCCCCAGAGGGCAGTGATGCCCCCCCAAAACAGCAACAGCAACAAACAAGTACAATTAAAATATATATTGCTTATTGAACATATATAATACCGTTTTTTTAAAGCAGAGGAATTAAATCACAAATTCAAGGAAGCAACTACTGGGATTGAAACAAGGAGATAGAGGCTGAGCCCCGGCGGTGTAGTGGTTGAGTATGGGACTGCGGCCCACTGTCTTGGCAGTTCAAATCCAGCAGCAGCTCTCCAGGAGCAAGGCTGGGCCTCCCACTCCCTCCCGAGGGCAGTGATGCCCCCCCTCCAAAACAAACAAACGAAGCAAGGGAAAAAAAGAAACAAGGAGACAGAAAATATAAATAGTATTGTTAATGGTTCATTCATAAATTGAATAATAAATTTAAGCATGCTCATTATCATATTTTGAACTTAAATTTATATTGTATTTTACTTTTTACATGTATTTTATCTTGTTGAGAATGCACTGAACAAAGCATATACCAATTCAGCAATTTCTACATGCATCATTTAGTGAAATAAATCACATTTTTGAATTATGTAACCATTCTAACTTTCATGAGTTGTGCCTTCTCCGTTAACATAAAGTCATTGCCCCCTAATGTTCCCATCTAATCTTTCAAGTTGCCGATTTGACCCTATGTACATAGTTCTTAAATAGCCAGTACCCAAGACAGTCCTTTTATACAGTATAAATTAAACTTGATTTTTAGAAAGACTTTGGGGAGTGTTTTTGGCTTACAGTTGAAATCTTATTTTGGCAATAGTTTCAGGGATTCAGCAGCCTGCATGGTTTCTCTTAAGAATTCTTGAGTCTGAAACCTTGAGATCCTTTTTTACATTCTCCCTTTTAAACATAATTACTCTATAGAACCGTAGATCAAAATATTCAGTATTGGTGACTGGGCACCATCCAGTTCTGGTCTCTTGGCAAAGTATGCATTTGTTCACAGAGGCAATTAGTTCTGTATATTCATATCCACTTATTTCGGACTCTCCTCCCTCTGTTGGAGGACTTCAAAGGTTTATTTGGCTTACTGGCCCCTTTTTCAGAGAAGAAATGACTTAGCCACCCCTCTGGCAATTAAAAGCGTTTGTGCTACATACAGCCCAGGCGGCAGGAGCGAGCGTAGGGGATCTGTTTTTGCATCCCTCCTGGATCGTTCCAGCGCCCTCTGGGGATGGCATCTATTTTGGGACACACTCACTAACAGTGTGTCCCAAAGAGACTATATAACATTTTCTATGAATCTAAAGTTAAAGTACAATTGATGATGAAAAAGATTTTTTAAAAGAATGAATGGGAAAGGGGAAGAACGCAGTTTTGTTCTACATTATTGGATGAAGGATAGTGAAGGATAGGATATAAAGTTTTATAAACTTTATAAAAATCCAAACCCACTGCCATCGAGTCCATTCTGACTGATAGTGACCCCGTTTGGCGTTTCTGGGGCTATACACCTTTATGGGAGCAGATCTCAAGCCTTCCACAGACCTGCTGGTGGATCTGAACCAGCCACCTTCGTGTCAGTATAGACCACTTACCCAACGGTGCCACCAGGGCTCCGTGTCGGAAGTTGTTTCCGACCGCTCTGGAGTCGGTTCTGGCTCAGGGAGGCCCCGTGCAGTGCTCCTGACGCTTCATAGCGGCCCTGTGCAGTAGTTTCAAGGCTGTCCATCTTCACGGGAGCAGACGAGCTCATCTCTCTCCCTTGGAGCTGCTGTGGGATTTGAAGTTCCAGCCTCACAGCAGTTCAGTCACTTGCCCGACAAGGTCACCAGACCCACTCTGATGGTCATCAGAGAGCGAGGCATGACAACCTGCCACGTCACACTCAGTGAGATAGCTAAGATTGAAAAGAATGTTACCGTGATTGAAGTAGTAATGAATTACAAGTAGTAATGTAAACATCCCTTTAAATGTTTGCAAGGATGTGGGGAAATTGGAACCCTCCCCCATTGCTGATGGGAATGCAGAATGTACCCTGGCTTGATGCCTCCTCACGAAGTTCAGCATAGCACTACTTAGGAACCAGCAATCCGGCCCTCAGGTGGATATTGCAAACAATTGAAAGCAGGAATGCAAGCGGAAGTGTGCACACCTGTGTTTCCTGTAGCAGCACACACGATAGCAAAAAGACAGGCACACCGGGGGAATGGGTAGGTAAAATGTACATGCGCACAATGGAAGGTTACTCAGCCACGGAGAGAAATACCGGTACACGCTGTGCTGTGGATGAACCGTGAGTCAGTCACAGAAGCACACTGAATGATCCCACTTAACGGGCGAATGTATAGAGGCCACACGTCACTGGCTGAGGGAGGAAAATGGGGGTGACCTGTAGGGAGCCCTGCGTTCCTGTTAGAAAGGGTCGTGGTGATGGCTGCCCAGGATGATAAATGGAATCAGTGGCACTGAGTTATGTGTGTGAAAACTGTTGACATGGCTAATATTTTGCTATCGACTTAACCATGATTAAAAGGGAATGAGATACGTAGACATGTTGTAATAGCCTTTAAGACATCATGTTACGTAAAGTCACAAAGGGCCACAGCATGTGATTTCATTTCTATGAAAAGCACAGAATAGGCAAAAACAGAAGCAAGTATGATACTGATTGCCAGTGGGTGTGGGGAATGAGTGTTAATGGATACAGGCTTTATTTTGGGGGTGATGAAACTGTGGTGTTAGGTAGTGGTGATGGTTGTCAAGCCTTGTGTTCACTGAAAAACAAAACAAAAAAAGTCCCCTTCAGGATAATCTATATTTGACTTAGCATTATTTGTTTTGCTTTTTGGAAAGTTTCAGGAGTGAAGTATTGAGACTTTTGTGTCTTTCACATCCACAGCTCAATTCTCTGAAAACGCTCACTGCCATTGATTGTAGCTGAAAGTGACCCTGTGGTGATGCAGCACTTAGAAACTGCATATTTGCACTACAAAAAGAAAACACACTTCCCGTCGACAACATGAATTTAATGCTGTACATTCCTTATTACGCATTAGGATTCACAGCTCCTGTTACGCGCGCTGATCCTTGAGTGTCGCGGGCATGTAACCGGCGACTCAGAAGGGCGAGCTCGCAGGTCTGCTTCTGAAAGCTCACAGCCAGTGCAAACTCCACACGAGGCACCACAAGTCACGGTCGACTCGAAGGCAGCTGACGTGTCTGTTTTTAAGTAGACTTAACAAGAATGGAGAAAAAACGAAAGCCTCTTTAGCTTTGTAAAGCAAATGTGAGAGCAGCTGGTGGTTTCAGATCAGTGTATAGCTGGAGGTGCCGACTGCTTACTTTAAGAATAAACCCAGAGGCAGATGTTTGGTTTAATAATCGTGATCACGGGCTGAGCCCCGGTGGCGTAGTGGTTGTGCTCGGGACTGCGGCCCACTGGGTTGGAGGTCCAAATCTAGCAGCAAGACTGGGCCTCCTCCCACCACCAGAGGGCAGTGATGCCCCCCAAACAAAAAACAAATGGCGATCACATCAGCACCATTATCCTGTAGTGATGCTATGATTTGGGTATTTTGTTTGTTTTACTACTTATCTAGTAGAGCTACATTTTGAAGTAGATTTGCAGTTGATATTCTATGACTCAGAACTTGTTTCAAAAGAATTCGGGCAGGGGTAAAGAAATGAAACGAGTTGGGCCATAAGTTGTTGATTATTGAAGCATGGTGATGAGCATATGGGGTTTTTAAATTGTTCTGTGTTCATTCATGTTTGAACTTCAATATAAAACACTGAAGAGTCTCTCAAAGCAGTCAAGTTACCTATAATCCTTAGTCTGCTGATTCAGTAACTGAGGTTCCAGGCTTCCTATAAACTTCATTTTCCGTGAGCGTGTGGGATGAACCACGATTGGCTCATTAATAACCACCCAAGCCTTCGTCATTAGTAGCCTAAGGAACCAGTACATGGCTAATTACAAATTGTCAGTTCAAACCTACTTGCTGTTGCACAGGAGAAAGAAGCAGCTGTCTGCTTCTGTAAAGATTTACAGCCTCAGGGTCTCGGAGTGGGAATTGACTTGATGATAGGGGACTTTGTTTTTGTTTGGTAGGCTAGCTTTATAGTAACTGCAGTGTGATGCTGACGTAGCAGCTGATTGTACTCGCTACGTTCTAGTGATATGGGGTAAAAAGCTGATATATATTGCCTTTCAGAAAATTCCTATCTGGTTTTGAGTCTTAGTAAATTAAGGAATTTGGTACTCATTATTTTTAACCACATGAATTGTGAAAAAAAAAAAAAAAAAACCCCAAAACCCTATATTTATACAATTTTTAACTAACATCAGAACTTAAATGATTTCAGTAATCGTTAGCCCACTTTATTAATACTTACTCCTTTATAACGCCTCATCTGCAGTCACGCTACCTTCACTTGGTACGTATGCGTTAGCGTTAGCAGGCCCAGGGACATAGAGGTACAGCAGTCCCATACGTTCCCGAAGACCCCTTGTTTAGAGAGTGGGCTACTCTTCTCAGATATGGCCCCCTGGGAAAAGTTGCTCTTCTTGAGATTCTGTGCACGTGCTGAGTTGGTGTGCATTGGTATTCACCCATAAGGCTTTTTTGAAAAGGTTAACGTGGACTAGCTCACAACAAACTACATTGACAAGGTAGATTTTGGCCCTCCTAAAATGGAAAAAGTACTTGTGCTTTTCATCTGCTGATTTGCTGTGAGGACGTCCTCTGTAGCCACCTCTGTCATCAGGGCCAGGCGAAAGCCATAGAGAAGTTTGGGTGTGTGCTTCATCCCTATTTAAGACATGGGTGAGAGCTTCGTGAAACTTCCCTACCACTCTGCTTTTTCTGTTAGTTGTAGATGTGGGTAAAGCTTAACATTTTGGTGAGTTTGGTGGCGTCGAGCCTGAGGTGAGTGACAATCTTGGCTATTTAGTCACCTGGAACACCAGTTCTTTTCTAAGACCAGAATGCTTCTTTATGAAATGTGAATTTAACATTTTCTCTTACACTCTTGTTTATTTTCTTCTTCCTTTTATCCTTTAGCTGGCAATCCTTTGGTCCAGCAAGGTGGACAGCCGCTCATACTGACCCAGAACCCGGCCCCGGGTCTGGGAACAATGGTTACCCAACCAGTATTGAGGCCTGTCCAGGTCATGCAGAATGCCAATCATGTGACTAGTTCCTCTGTGGCCTCACAACCAATATTCATCACTACACAGGTGAGTTAGGACTCAAGAGGAATGCTGGGTATGCTAGAGGAGGAGGAGGAGGAGGAAAAGCTATGCAAATTTTGGAGGATGTGATGTAGACAGGGTCTTTGGCATCATTCGAAATCATTGGAAGCCCAATCTTTTTGACCTGGTTTTCTTGTTTGCAGTTTTGTAATTGGAAGTTGATGTCCATAGAAAGCCCAACATAGCATCATGACTGGGCAGTGCCCGCTTCACTCCTCTGAGGAGGGCTACTCAGTGATTGCATGGAGGTCTGGGCACGCGGTAGTGGGACAGCTGGGATTAGGAAGCCTTTCACATCTCCACCAGTGCTTGAGCTGGTGTTCTTGCTCCAGGTTGAGTTAGCTGCTGTTGGAGGTACAGGTATGAAATGGATAAACTGAGTGGGTCTCCTTGGGGAACAGATGCAGTTCTCTACTCCCGTAGATGTTCGCTTAGTCTTGGGAACACACGGGGCAGGGTCACTGTGCGTCAACGTCTAATTGATGCTGTTGATGGGGATCTTTGGAAGAGAAAGGCGTTGCTATCTAATGCGGAGCATTGAAAACCTCGTTATGCGTGTGGAGTATAAAGGCACGTGCTGCACTTTGCCCGTGGACTCATGATTTACAAATTATTTACTTGTAAATCTGCCAGAAGTACATTTGGCTTTTGGAAATCATTTCTTATTTCATATGTTGAATCACTCTAAGTCTCGTGTGCCCCCCCCCCCCCTTTAGAAGTGCAAGAAAAAAATTTTTTTTAAGTAGAAGAGAGATTGATGAATTTTGGGAAGACCCATTAGCACCTAGGCACAGTACTATAACCTTCAGAATTGCAACAAGGGATGAAGTTTTTATTCGGTGGAGTAAACAGGATTACTAAGGAGAGGAGTGCATGACAAAAGGGAAGAGGGGATTGTTAAATCAAGTTCTTCTCAACAAGGTCATTTTTATTTCCTAACCTCCTGGAACAGGTTGGCCAAGGTATTCTTGGGTCAAGTTGCACAGATTCAGTACACAGTGTTTAGCAAACAATTTCTTGCACAAACTAAAATATTGTTCCTTGACCTTTTGGGAATACAAACACTTAAATCTAAAAGAAATAGAATGGTCTCTTTAGAGAAGCAAAAACAGGGATTTTATTTCAAGCTACAGTTTGATTTAAAGTGGAGTTTAATTTGGATGTGGGGTGGTCGCTGTAGACACGCCAGGTACCTCCGTTTGCAGCTCACTTACACGTTCGCCCCTTTCGATCGAGCCACTAGTAGGAGGTGCCTGTCAACCACAGAGCAGCCAGACCATCTTCTGTGAGAATTTATTTGGAGCATGGCCTCTCTGTTTGAAGGTTGTTTTGTTTAGCTTTTGGCCTGGGCACAGTATTCATCATTCGTGGTACGTGACAAGGTTGGACTCTTCAGCTCCTTCCCTTCTTCAGATGGTCTGGATGGAAACTCTGGATAGTGGGATATTCTCAGTGTATTGGGAAGCAAGTTGGGGCAAAGACTGTCCAGCCACTGAGGGCCCCTCTCTTCCTCTAGAGCTGTTGCTGGGGGGCTGGGGGCTCGGGAGGGTCTTTGTCCTCGGAGGCCATGCGGACCATCAAGTGACTGTAGCCAGATTCATCGTCATACCAGGAAATGAGCCTGACAAGGTGGTCGTTGAGGGCAGTGCTGGCCCCAGCATCAAAGGTGGAAGAGTGGGTGTCACAGTTGAAGTCACAGGAGACACCCTGGTCCTCAGTGTAGCCCAGGATGTCCTTCAGGGGGCCATCGGATGCCTGCTTCTCCACCTTCTCGATGTCGTGGTACTTGGCAGTTTGCTCCACACGCAGGGCGGGAACACAGAGGGCCGTGCAGTGAGTCTCCCAGTCAGCGCCAGGATAGCCTTAGCAGGGACAGGAGATGCAGGAAGTTCTGGGCAGGCCCACAGCCCTCACACCAGAGCTTCCCTGAGAGGCCATTGTGTATTCTGTTCTCCGTTGCCACAGCCAACATTGGAAACATCTAAGTATGTGAAGAAGCATGCATTTAAAACCAATTAGGAATGTCAAGCTGGTCCTCTGATGTAGCTGTGATGGAGATGGACTTCCCATTAATGACACACTTCCCATTCTTAGCCTTGACAGTGCCCTTAACTTACCCTGGGTGACATCATAGTGAAACATACAGACCATGTATGACAACGTCCACTTGGCCAGAGTTGAAAGCCGCTCTGGTGACTAAGCGCCCAGCTGGTCCCGTCTGTTCATTCTGACCTTCACCATTGTGTCTCAGAGAGAGAGCTTGGAGGGCGTGCGAAGACGCTGCAGCTTGTTGAGCAAGGAGGAGCAGAGAACCTCTAGTTCAGTTTCAACACTAGATACCAGCTCTGTTATCAGAGGGGACCGGGCACCGTACCTGGCGTACCTTCAGACCTCATCTTCAGGGTGAGATGGAGGGTTCTCATTGGGGCAGGGGTTGAAAGACACAGCAATATTAGAGGACCAGTTTGACATTCCTGAAGATGTGATTCCAGACCTATTCATTCTTGGCAAAATTAGTTTTCTTTTTTTGGGGGGGGGTGTCATCACTGCCCTCTGGTGAGAGTAGGAGGCCCAGCCTTGCTCCTGGAGAGCTGCTGCTGGATTTGAACCACCAACCCAGTGGGTCGCAGTCCCACACACAACCATTATGCCACCGGGGCTCAGCCCAAAATGAGTTTTCTTTAAATGCGTGTTTCTCTACATACTTCGATGTCTCAAGTGTTGACTGTAGCAACAGAAAACAGAATACAGGATACACTTACCAAGCCTTGGGGTGGTGTCAGGGAACCACCACTGGCCCACAGGAAGAAGACGAGGCTGTCCCCACAGATGCACAGCCTCAGAAACACTGTACAGGGTAGCTGTGAGCAGGAATCCGCTTAGCAATGGGCTTTTTAAGCTATACTTCCCTACCCCCCTATTGTATAATAACAGTCACAGTGATTAAAAGGAGTAGGTTGGCTGATAGAAAGCATATTCCAGATCTGGTACCCAAATAAAAATATCAAAGAAAGTATGATCATGGAGGGGTGCGCGACATAACTCAGGGGCCCTTTGAAGTGTTTCAGTGATGGTTTGATATTTCTCCAGAAGCATCTACTGATGAAAAGCAAGAGGCATTAGCAATAACACCTCTGCTTGTTCAGCAAGGAGGAGCAGAGAACCTCTAGTTCAGTTTCAAACACAGTTTCAGGTACCAGCTCTGTTAGTCAGCGAGGACCGGGCACCGTACCTGGCGTGCCTTCAGACCTCATCTTCAGGGTGAGATGGAGGGTTCTCATTGGGGCACGGTTGAAAGACAGGGACTCTGTAACTGCAAATAAATTTTTCTTACAATATGAGGGGGTTTCCAAAAGTTAATGGAAAAGATTCATTATCCTTTTATTCAATTTTCCACAAACATTTTGAAGCACCTTAGGTGGGAACAAATAATTGAAGAAAGGACCGGCCTCACTCAGTCCTACTGGAAAGTCACCTTTTCTGTAGCGAAACGATTGATGTCACTGTTCTGTAGTCATTGTGAGAAAGGGTACTCGTGGGAACTCCAGCACTGTCTAGCATGCATGGTCCCCACTTACGGAGGTCATCTAAGCACAGCACGGCCCAAGTGTAGGATGAGGCATTACAGACTTTTGAAGTATTTTGTCACTAAGACTATAAATTTAAAAAAGGAAGTCTCAATCTCAGCCCTCTAGAAGTTGTCGCTCTAGAAAAAGGATCACTAAGAAGGCGATTTTTTTTTTGGAGGGGGGGGCTATAGGTCATACTGCAGTTTCTGCTAGTGTTAGCTGGTCTCCGTGTTTAAAGATCCTTTTGCTTTTTAATGCAGGGATTTCCCGTAAGGAATGTCCGGCCCGTACAAAATGCAATGAATCAGGTTGGGATTGTGCTGAACGTACAGCAAGGCCAAACGGTTAGACCAATTACTCTAGTCCCAGGTAAGGAGCACTGTCTGTCCATCTGTGATAAAATGGCATCCAGAAGTGTTGTTTTTGTTTCAAAGTATTCTAGGTCTTTTTGGAAAAATGTACGTACATATAAAAATAATCTATATATATAAAAATCTTACCAGCTTACGCTCAAATTTTTAAAAAGTCTTTAACGTTTGGCCAGCATTGGGATTTTTTTCATTACTCTTTTAAGCTTTTCCTTATCCTTCTTGGAAGAGTGGATCAGGCTTTCTAGTCATTTTCCTGCGGCTGCTGTTTCAGTCAGCTATGAAGTTAGTTTCCCTTCAGGAATATTACGACAAACCTCCTAAATTTCTTAACCTTATATGATTACTCATTTGAATTGTGATGTTGTGGTATAAATCATTAGAAATGATTTTGTTTTACTTAAATTTTATATCTTAGGTTTCCTGTGTGATAATTAACCAATGATAAACTTTATGGATGTTGCCAATTAATGATGTTTTTTGTTTTCTTTTTATGTTTTTTTTAAAGACATGAGTGGAACTGTAATTAAAATTTTTTTATACTTTTCAGTTCTTTATATCTGTGAATCTAATACAATTTAGGTGTAAACAGGGCTCTCTGCAATTGTTTTTAGAATACTTTTATAACTTGATCTAATTTTGGGGGGTTTTGTTCTCAGAGTTCACAGGGCTTTTTGGACCTTTTTTCTGAATAACTTGCTCTACCAAGTTCTAATATTTCTTAAATATTTCTCAGTGGGATTAGCTATAGACGTGCCAGGAGATATTGTTCTTTGAGACATTCCAGTTGAATGCAGAGTCAGATTGGGTTTATGTTAGAGAGAATGGAAGATGGCGTTAGTATACTGAAAGAAGAAAGGTTTCTTGTTTGGGCCCACATCTGCCCTTTGACTGATAAACAGCCTTTTGCCCACCAACCTGTACCAACTTTCTCTTTTAATACCAAGGTCAAGAGACTCTTGATTGTATTCTTCGACTAGAAAAGGCATGCTGAGCCCCGGTGGCGCAGGGGTTGTGTGCGGGACTGCGACCCACAGGTTTGGCGGTTCAAATCCAGCAGCAGCTTTCCAGGAGCAAGGCTGGGCTTCCTACTCCCACCAGGGCAGTGATATGATTAAAAAAAAAGAAGAAGAATAGAAAAGTCAGTGTGGGTAACATGCTTGAGAAGGAATGAGGAATCCTCTTGAATTTGAATATTTTTCGAGCCTATTCATGAGTGGGTATAAATTTATGTACTTAGTCACATTGCTTTTTAGGATTATAGAATCTATACTACCCTTCATAACCGCTTGTCATCACCAGATTGGGGAAGGGAACCTTTCCTGTTTCAGTATTTCCAATAAAGTAAAGGAGGATGTAATTATTGTAGCTGAGCTCATTGACCAAGATCCGGCACTTGTCTTTGTCTTTCTCTTGAAGCCCCAGGTACCCAGTTTGTTAAGCCAACAGTTGGAGTCCCACAAGTGTTCTCTCAGATGGCCCCGGTGCGGCCAGGCTCCACCATGCCTGTGCGACCTACCACCAATACTTTCACCACCGTCATCCCAGCCACTCTCACCATTCGAAGCACCGTCCCACAGTCCCAGTCCCAGCAGACCAAGTCCACTCCCAGCACCTCCACCACTCCCACTGCCACCCAGCCGACCTCACTGGGGCAGCTAGCTGTCCAGCCTCCAGGCCAGTCCAACCAGACCCCGAACCCCAAGCTAGGTGAGGTTGGGGGTGGGAGGTGGCATAGCTGGGGACGGGTTTGGGGGGGGGAGGGGGGGAGAGAACAGATGATTATCACTTGGTCAACGTAGCCCCCTCCTTCCCCTCTCCACCTGCAGTGAGCATTGCCAGCTTTGTCACTGTCAAGCGACCTGGGGCTACAGGTGAAAATAGCAATGAAGTAGCCAAACTGGTGAACACACTTAACACCATCCCTTCCCTGGGCCAGAGTCCCGGGCCAATGGTGATAGCCAACAGCAGCCCAGCTCATGCCTCTCAGAGAACCAGTGGACCCGAGTCCTCAGTGAAAGGTACTTGGAAGACTGAGCGACAGTCATTCAGAAACAATTATGTATTTGTTGTGAACCCTAGAGTTGCTACGGTCTACTTTTATGGGAGATTCCAGTGCTCTAAAGGGGCCAACCACTTGGGAAAAGCTTAAGTGAATCTGCTGCAAATTTACAAAAGTATCGTGTGATTATGCTTTGGGAGTTCATCAGTGATGGGTGGGATAATCAAGGATGCTTCATGGAGGAGGAGGCTTTTTTGAACACGGTTTAAAGGAGGGTTTGATGGAGAAACTCTAAGGTGGAGAGCACAAGGAACATGAAGCTTTTCAGTCGTCTAGAGCAGGTTGACAAACTTTCTTCTTTGACGCATCCGAAGCTGTTTGAGGCTTGGAGGACTATGGTCTGTTGCACTGTTCAGCTCTGCCAGGATGGCCATTCGCCACTAATTGCTAGGGGGCTCTGAAGGCTTCATTTTTTTTTTTTTTAATAACTTTCATGTGTCATAGAATTTTAATCTTTTGTGTTTATTTCAATTATTTTAAAATGTGGGCCTCGGGCTGAGCCCCGGTGGCGTAGTGGTTGTGCGCGGGACTGCAGCCCACTGGGGTGGAGGTTCAATTCCAGCTCCCAGGAGCAAAGGGTGGGCCTCCTACTCCCACCACCAGAGGGCAGTGATGCCTAAAAAAAAAAGAAAAAGTGGGCCTGAGCCCAGGTGGCCCAGTGGTTGTGTGCGGGACTGGTGCCCACTGGGTTGGCGGTTCAAATCCAGCAGCAGCTCTCCAGGAGCAAGGCTGGGCCTCCTACTCCCACCAGGGCAGTGATGCCCCAAAACAAACAAACAAACAAAATGTGACAACATTTGGCCTTCACTCTGTGACCTGCCTAACCCTGGCCTTCAGTTAGAAGGATCAAAGACTGTCCCTTACGCATAGTGAGCGCTAGTGCTTCCACCGTGATCTGTTGTATGTCCCCCTTGATAGCGCTGGCAGGGAGTGCGTAATCATTTTCCAGTGAGTCGGTGACCTTTCCACTACAGTCTCACTAACGAATGCTTCTCCCTTCTTTCAGTGACCTCTCCTCTTCCAGTGTTTGACCTCCAAGATGGTGGACGGAAAGCCTGTCCGCGGTGTAAAACTCAGTTCCGTATTACTGAAGCGTTGAGAGGTCATATGTGTGTAAGTGATTTCACCCGTGCCGAGGATCCAGCATATGTGACATCCGCGCCCCTTTCGTGTGGGAGCTGGTGAGGCAGGGGCTCTGAAATGACATGGAAGCTCTTCAAGGCATATCCCTGTTGGGGCTCATTAGAGAGGAATTCATTGGTGTGGGACGTGGTGGTGGTGGTTGGGGTAGGGGGTGGCATACATAAAGATGTGTGTCCTTCCTTGGCTTAAATTTTGAAACTTCACAAGAGGACAGGTGTCAGGTGTGGGGGGTAAGAGGAACTCAAGCAAATAGGCCACTGTTAACTTTCTGTTGACCCTATTGCTCAGTAATCAGCAACAGCTACGCACCCCCTAGCTCTTAAGCCTTTTTTGGTATTACTAGAGATGTAAAGATTGTGCATTCCTGTTGCCAGAAAGTCCAGACTCAAATTATGTTAGCAGTTAATGAACCCTTTTTTTTTTTCTTTTTAACATATACTTAAAGGTAGTTTATTATTTCATACAGTTAATGCTTAAATAAGAACAGTAATAGAGGTACACAAAACTGGATTATGTTATAAGAAAGAGTTTTTAAAAATGAAAAATATTAAATAGTACCTCACCAAAACCAGTGAAACTGTTATTTAAAATATTTTCATATTCTCTTTTTTACATAGAATACAATGTTTATGAAAGTATATATAATTAAAATCTAATTTTGAAATGTGTGTATGTGTGTGTGTTGTTTAGGACTTATATCAACGAAGAAATTTTTAAAAACATTTTATTGACAGCCCTTGTAACAATCCATACATTTTTTTTTTTTTTTTTTTTGGCATCACTGCTCTCTGGTGGTGGGAGTAGGAGGCCCAGCCCCACTGCTGGAATTGAACCTCCGTCCCAGTGGGCCGCAGTCCCGCGCACAACCACTACGCCACCGGGGCTCAGCCCTCCATACATCAATTTTACCAAGCATATTTGTACATATGTTGCCATCTTTTTCGAGACATTTGTTTTCTATAGAACCCTTGGTATCAGCTCCCCCTCCCCTTCGTGGCCCCTTGAGAAATTATAAATTATTGTTTTCATGCCTTTCACTGACTGCTGTCTCCCCCCCATGGTTTCTGTTGTTCAACCCCGGGTGGGGGTGGGTGGAGGGTGAGGTTATATGCCGATCATCACGATGGTGCATTCTTCTTGCCAGGAAGTCCAGACCCGAATTATGTTAGTAAGTGGTTTGTTAATGGACCCTAAGACAGGGAGGAAGAAGTAAGTACAAGGTAAGGAAGGGGCTTGCTAGCACAGGCGTGAAACCTGGAGCCCCTGCAGACCGCGACTGGCTAAGAACTGGCTGGGAGGACCTACAGCCCAGCTGTCGCCAAAGCACGTTAGCGAGCTGTCAAGTTTGCAGTACCGAGCTCCCAGTGATCCCATGTCTCCTTTATTTATAGTACTGTTGCCCAGAAATGGTGGAATACTTGAAGAAAGGAAAGTCTCTGGACTCAGAACCCAGTGCCCCGTCAGCA
The DNA here is from genome assembly GCA_004026705.1 of Nesogale talazaci. Classification (NCBI taxonomy): domain Eukaryota; kingdom Metazoa; phylum Chordata; class Mammalia; order Afrosoricida; family Tenrecidae; genus Nesogale; species Nesogale talazaci. The sequence continues at coordinate 27,197 of PVJH01025608.1, forward strand.
GCAAAGCCTCCATCCCCCGATAGAACAGCTCCTGCCGCTTCGACGCCGTCGTCTGCTCCTGTTCCTGCCCTGTCACCACCTACCAAAGCGCCAGAGCCAAACGACCACGTGGGCGATGCCGTCCAGACCAAGCTCATTATGTTAGTCGATGACTTCTACTATGGACGGGATAGTGGCAAAGTAGCCCAGCTCACAAATTTCCCGAAGGTGGCCACCTCTTTCCGATGCCCGCACTGTACCAAACGGCTAAAGAACAACATTCGGTAAGTGTTCATGAAGCTCCGCGGAGGCCGAGCGCGGCTCTCAGTCGATCCAGTCTTTCTCTTTGGAGAATGGCCGCGATGCTTGTCCGGTGTTGGGGAAGGCATTATTAGGAACTAATACGAAAAGTCTTGTGGTTGTACCCACACTTGTATCACTGGACTCTTGCTGGCACACACAGTTAAGCACTCACTCTTTGTAGCGGCTCAGCCCGACTCGGCAGAAGGAAGAGGGACTTGGTGATCTCTTGGTTTCGGGCCGGCAGCCCAGACAGCACTCCGGGGCAGCTCTCTGTCACACAGCCTCACGTGGAGTCACACTCGGCCACGTGGCTTCCAGCAACACCTTGGGGACGTGTGAAAGAGATCGGCTCACCAGCTGTCAAGAACCGCAACTGCTTGTCAGACCCTGTGGGGTTTTCCGGAACCCTGGGGCCATAGGGGTTCTGTGTTGGGCTGCTCACTGCCGGGTTAGCAGTCCCAGTCCACCCGCTGCTCCTCGGTAGAAAGAAAGAGGTGGCTTTCTGCTCCCGTGAGGATTGCAGTCCCAGAAGCCTCCAGGGGCAGTTCTACCCAGTCCTGTGTTGTCGCCTCGAGGCAGAATTCACTCGGTGGCAGGGAGTTGGCTGCTTGTGGTGGCATTTTCCCAGCCTCGGCCACGAGCTGTTCCAGACAGGAGAGATGGCTAGGAGTCGGAGCGGGGGAAGGGCAGAGAATCTGTTCGGTGGTTCTGCTGTTGTCTGTATCAAAGACTGGTGATTTTTAATGTCTTCTGCACTCTGTGTTTGTGCCCCGCTGTATAGATTCATGAACCATATGAAGCACCATGTAGAACTGGATCAGCAGAACGGTGAGGTGGATGGGCACACCATCTGCCAACACTGCTACCGCCAGTTCACTACTCCGTTCCAGCTTCAGTGCCACTTGGAAAACGTTCATAGTCCCTATGAATCAACCAGTAAGTCTGGAAACACTCAAACTCTAGGCATATATCTTGCTTTTCACTCTGAGTTCAGTAGTCTAGTAGGAACCTGGAACGCATTACATTGATTTGTCTGTGAGTAACATTGTAGGACTTTTCGTATTAGTAGCCAATTCCTTATTTTATCAAGCTCGACTTCTGTTCAAGCAGGGAGCGAGCCTGAATTGCTTGAGACTTTGGTTGAGGACTACTGTAGAGAGAGAAAAATAGACCATCACCTGCACCCTCCGATCCTTTTGTAGAAGAAGCAGACATCTGCACATCTTTAAATTTACTTAGTACTCTGATAGGCTTTGTAAAGAACAAAAATCATTTGATTATGAAGAACTTTGCCACTGAGAAAGTACTTTGCATATCACTTAGTTACTTTTGATGAAACGTAAGGGGAGGTCCAATGTTAAGTACAGTGTACGTCTCACACAGGGGAGGGAACCTGCTTTAGGAGCAAACAATTCATAAAATGTGACCAGAGTGAGGGTTTGGCCTCCATCTGCTAGACTATTTCTGATTCCTTTAAGGGGTCCTAGGAACGTTTTGTTGTGGTGGTAGTTTATTTGTAATTTTTTTGTTTGTTACTCAGAGATTTTGCTTTATTTTTGGTGAAAATAGTCCGCGGCGGAACCCACTTTCACTCAGTTTGTAGACATAGCGTACAGTGATGGTGACTCTGTCCCTCACATGTGTCGGCATCCCATCGCTTCTGTTCTGATTGTTTCCCATTGACCTACACTTCCTCTCTTCCAACATTATTGTCTGTTTTAAAATCACTGTTGTCCGTGTAGTCCAGTAGAGAATTACACACACACACACACACACACACACACACACACATTCAAAAGTGATAATCTCTACTTTTGGAGCTAATTTGTTACTTAGTTTAAAAGTGACTTCCTGGTATGATTTTGATCTCAGATCTAAGGAATAAATTAGAATAGTAATCCCAGGGACTCCTCCAGTCACAGTAAGATCCTCACAGTTTTCTTCTTTTTGATTGGCATTCATTTCTCGTGCTCTGGATGAGAGCCTTAGGGAGTGGTAGCTGGGCCCTGTCCACGACTGGGGTCTCGAGGTAGAGGTAGAAGAGGTAGCAGTTCGTGGAGATAAATTAGGTCTGTAGTCCAGTTCCTTCTCCAATCCTGGGTTTGCTACTTTCTCTTTTTTTCTGGACAAATAGAGACAAGGTAGAGGCTTATAAGCTGCTTGTAAGCTTTTAAAACCCAAGTCACTTCTCACTGTACTAGGAGTAGAGCATAAACTTTTTGCCTGTTGACTGGCATTTTTGCTAAGTTTTGTTTTACAGAATTGAAGTGGTTTATTAGGAAAATTCATGGATCCTGGTCACAAGTTGGCATCAGTGAACCGTAAGGATATAGTCATTGGTCCACAGCAAAACTTCTCCTTAGCCAGCTGCCACTTCTCTCTGGTCCTCAGCACGGGGTCCCTTGGCCCCTCCTCCATGGACCAGGAAACCCACCCATGGGTCTGGGGCCTCATAGCCCCATCCATAATCTTGGTGCTGCTTCTTTCACTCTGTCCCATAGTCTCTGTGTCACAGTCCCTGGCTCCTCTGGTCAAGTCTCTGCCACGTCAGAGAGGGATGCGGAATGTGTTCTCTGGAGTTTCTCTCAGAGATGGGTCTTATACACAGAAAAGGCCAGGTATTGCCAGTTTTGTTTTGGAGACAAAGAGCGTAGAAACAGGAAGATGTGCAAGCAAGACAGTATGGGGGGGGGGGGTCTTTAAAAATGTTGTGGATAAGTTCCATTATCTTTTGCACAGACTGTATTATTATAAATACCAGCACTGTGTGATGCTTTCAGAGAAGGAGAAAGATCAGAGAAGGAGAAAGATCCTTAGAGCCTTGTTTCCCTTGGGTCTTTTAAATGCAAGAAAGCTGTGGGTGGATGGAAAGTAGTGAAAAAAAAAAAAAAAGAACTTTTCAGATGCTAGAAAACAGTATGGGGAAAAGCCGAGTGATTTTGCTGCAAATTTAAAACCTTGGCTAAAAGGACTGAGAATGAAACAGAAAAGACATCTATTACCATTTAATCTACATGTAGAGTAGGCTTCTTCACTCCCATGACTTAGCTTTCAAAGAGTCCTTTTTATTTGACTCATAGCTAGGATTTTATTAGTCTAAGGCAGTGGTTCTCAACCTTCTTAATGCCATGAACCTTTAATACAGTTAATTTCTCATGTTGTGGTGACTCTCAACCATAAGGTTATTTTCGTTGTTACTTCTTAACTCTAATTTTGCTACTGTTATGAATCAGGCAACCCCTGTGAAAGAACCTTTCAACTCTCAAAGGGGTTGCAGCCCACAGGTTGAGAACCAGTGATCATGCAGACCCAAAATTGTCCAGAGACTGCATCTTCCTGGTTCTAACAAGAATCTGTTTCTCACTGGTGAGGAAAGGTTTCCTCTTAGATCTCCTTGGCAACAATTAGATCATAAACTCATTTCAAATAAGGTAGTGCCTTAAATAAGTTAGGGGAATGGAATTGTTGTCATTGGTTTAGACCAGCTATGATCAATAGATCAAGTAAACCACATTAATTTAATGTTTTTTAATAGTCTTTTTAAATAGAGTTAGAAGGAATAGGTCAAACTATTTTTAACTCACTGTCCACAATAGAATCATTCCAGCATATAACCAAAATGCAAAATTTCAATAAGATATTTTGTTCACAAAATACAGGCAGTTAAAAATCTGGTGTATATATG
>PVJH01025609.1:0-31246 GCA_004026705.1 Nesogale talazaci
TGCTATGTTGGTTATTTTAACGCCAAGCCTTTCCAGCGCCAGAGCCCTAGGAATCAATATCTCAGTAAAGGAGAAACACAACACCAGGACGGCACACTCCGGGCTCGTAGACAAATTCCATCACTGACATCCACATGTTATTAGAGTCTGCAGCACACGGCAGAATGTCAACTGCCGATTGGTGAGGTTAGAGTGGGGCCAGGGCGGGGGGGGGGGGTCAATTTGGGGACCTGTTCAGCACCTTTAGGAGAGCCTTGGGTCTCTGTGTTTTGTTTTTAGCAAGGAGATGAATGGAAGGAGCGGTGAAGCGGGATTGTTGGAATTATTCCACAAAGGGATGGAAAGCTAGCCGGCTTCTTTTGGCCAGTTACGCCCCCCCCCCCCCATGGGTGCACAGCTGGTTGTGTGTGTGATATATATTTAGTTTCATGCTTTGTCGGACACGTGGGCACCACGGCCCCTTGCCGCTCCTCCCTTCTGTTCTTTTCCTCTCTGGCTTTGCTATTGTCCTTGCTTTGATCTCTCCCCAAGCTGTTCTAACAATGCCTTTCAGACACACGCGGCGCAAAAGGGCCCCTTTATAAATTCCCCCACCCCCATTCTTCCTGAAGTTTCTCTCCCCGATCTTGGTTCCTTTGGGCTCCAGCGCCCCCCCACCCCACCCCCAGCCCCTGTTAGCAAGTGCATTGTGGGAGCTCACAAAGCCTGAAGGTGCTCAGAGAATGAACCGGCTTTGTCAGGTTAGCGCAGCCCCGCGTGCTCCGTGCATGCTTCTCTCCAGTGCTCTTAAAGCGAGACTTTGAGTGGGAGCCGCCTGGAGACTGGAATCCAGGCTCTTGTACCCCACAGATTTCCCGGTGGGATTGTCCAGGGTTCTCCTGCATGTCCTCTTTTTCTATTGTTTTAAAAATTATTATTAGGGTAAAAATACATATGACAGACATTGGCCAATTCCTCCACTTGTCTCATGTTCAGTTTAGTGGCACTGGTTTCTAGTCACGGTGCTAGGCTGGGTTGCCTAGAGAAACAAGTTCATTGGCACTCATATGTGTGCAAGAGACAACTCTGTATCAAAGAGCAATTGCATATTGAGACAACAACCCAGCCCAGGTCGGATCAAGCCCAGAATTCTGATATTGGTCCATATGGCTAATATCAGTCCATAATTGCCTCTGTAAACTAATGCAGCACTTAAAATGATGCTGAATGCAGGAAGATCACAGGCCGGTGGTGGAAAGTCTTGTGGATCCAGTGGCAGTGGAAGCATCTCCGTGCTGGCAAGGATCTCCATGTGGCTCTTCCAGCTCGAGGGCTCCTGTCAACAGGAATGTGAAGCAGAGAGAGAGTGTGCCCCACCTCCAGGGAGGAAGAGAGGGAGTTCCCAGAATCCTCATAATTAGGCCACACCCACAAGGAGATCGCTTCAGGCTGTGACCTGACTGACAGGCTCTACCCTTCATTCTGTCAAGGTGTCATGAAATCATGTAACTACCCCACAGTCACTATGTTTTTCAGCCATCACTGCTGTCATTTTCCAGATGATTCTACTACCATTCGTGGAAACTTGATACCTCCAGTCAATGACACTCCCCCCCCTTCATTCTTCCCCTGGCCACAGCTAGTAAACCCTATGATTGCTCTTGGGTACCTTCAAGTGAGTTCCAGCTCTTATAACCCTAGGTGTGATAGTCTAACTGTCTCATAAGTCTTTCTTCCGGAGAGCCATCGAGCCAATTCTGACTCATAGTGGTACCGTAGACAGGGCAGAACTGTCTCTGTGAGTGTCAGAGACTGTCATTTTTTACGGAAGTGGAAAGATCCTGTCTTTGTCCTGTGGAGCGGCTGGTGGCTTCAAACTCCTGACCTTGTGGTTAGCAGCCCAGCAAAACCACCATCATTCGAGTCTGTTCTGACTCACACGACCCCTGCACAACAGGGCGAAACGGTGACACACTGCCCAGTCCTGACCCATTCTCACTGTTGTGATGTTGTTGTCTGCTGCTGCAGCCACTGTATCTACCCATCTCTTTGAGGGGCTTCCTCTCTTTCAGCTGACCCTCTGCCTGACCAGCCATCATGGACTTCTCCAGGGCTTGATCTCTCCAGAGAGCATGTTCTAAGTACGTGAGACCGAGTCTCACATCCGTACGTCTCAGGAGCCTTCTGGCTGTCTTTCCACCAAGACATACCTGCCTGTTCTTCTGGCCATCCGTGGTATTTTCAATATGTTCTTTTCCACCATCCTCATCCCAACACAGCGATTCTTTTGTGGTCTTCGTTCTTCATTGACCAGATTCCACATGCGCTGGAGACGACTAGAACTGCTCTGGCAATGGTCAGGCACAATGCCGTCCTCAAATTGACATGTTGGCTCTTTAACCTGTTCAAGAGGTCTCTGGCAGCACATTGTGCCAATGCACGATGTCGTCTGCTTTCTTGACTGCTTACGTGTCCATGAACCTGGCTTACGGAGACAAGCAAAATAGCATCCTTGAGAGCGTCTTTACTCATTTCTGTCGATTGCCTGATTTCTCTGTCTTCTGGAATGTGGTCTATTGATCCTGTTGCAAGGATTGTGGTTTTCTTTACACTGAGTTATAATGCCTACTCCAGGTGTTTTGGTCTTCATCTGTCAGTGTTTCGTGCCCTCTTCACTCTCAGCACACATGGTTGTGTCATATGCATGTCCCAGGTTGTTAATAAGCAGTGCTGGAGGAAGCGCACCACAGATCTATGTATGCATGCCGCTCAAATTCATGTATACAACACATATTTACTGAGTAGTGCGTGTGACTTGAGCACTGGGCTGCGTCAGCAGTCGAGTCCTTACCTTCAGCGTGGGAGGCCTGGGTTTGTTTCCTGTCCAGGGCACCACGGGGGGGTGGGGGGGGACAGTCACCACCCGTTTGTCAGTTGGGGCCTGCATGTTCCTTGAGCAATTTCAGTGGAGGAGCTTCCAGATTAAGAGAGACTAGAAGAGAAGGTCCAGTGTTTTGAGACTGGCTTGTCAAGAGAAGCAAACCAGGTAACACTAACAGAGAGAGATTTAAAATTGAAAGTGGCTCATACAGTTGTAGATGTGGAGAGATTCAAGTCCAGGCAGGCTGCAAGTCAGTGGGTCACCTGTTGAGACAGGAGACTTCTCCTGAGTTGCCTGGTTTGGGGACTGATGAACCACAGCCTGATTGTGACAGAGGAGGCTGGATTCAAGATCAGCAGGGCAGGTTTGGAACTGCAGAGGAGAATGAATCTGAGGTTGACAGGCTGCTGGCACAAGTCCAAAGAACCAGAGGTCAGTGAGGAAGATGCAAGGCTCAGCACACACAAAAGGGAGCTTTTCCACAGCATCCGCTTATGTGGGAAGGAAGCCAGAGCCCGGAGGAAATGTCCTTTCACTTGTATCAGGCCTGTGACTTGAGTTAGCATGTTGCATTCCATCCTAGTTGTCTCCCGTCATGGAGGCTTGCAATGGATGGGCTGGGATTACGTTGTATTAGGTCCGGCCACAGGGGGATACTGGGCGTTAACTACCACACCGCTGAGAATTTCAGCCCAATCCAAATGACACCGAAACTGGACTCTTTTCTCTGGCCATCTAGTTCCCCATATGAGTTAATAAAAGCCCTTCGGACCACCAAGGTCCACTCCGCAGCCCATCTCAGAGATAGCTAGGACGGAGTAGTGTTTCATTCAGATGTACATGAGGGTGCCCTAGTTTGAGGGTCACCTTCTCAGCAGCGAATCATAGCCCTGGGCAGCACAGATTTCCATCAGCAGACCAGCAATGGCAGATGCCAAGACTGCACCCAGAAAGGTCTGGGGCTCAATGATGGCAGTACAGGCATCGGAGTGGGGATGGTGATGTCTCTGGGCACACAGATTGGCGAGCAGAGCAGACCGAAGTGGAGGACATGTAGCCAGGCCTCCAGAAGGGTCAGTGCACAACCCGAAAACTGTTCCAGCTGGTCAGAGAGCCCACTCTGGGGGGTCGGTGTGAACAAGGGGAACAGACACTCGACCACGGCCCCACTAGCTGTAGTCACATTTTCAGTGAGCTCAGGAGTCTGTTCCAGGCTGTAAATATTTCCTCACAAATACAGATGAGCTTCAAATCAGGGCTATTGGCCAGCAACAAGATGTTATGCAGAAAGACTGATGGTGCATTGGGACCTTGGCCTCACCAGCCATACTGAGCAGTGGACAAAGCTTTCATTTTGGGACACGCATTTGTAGGGTGCCCTTCCAGCCCCCTGACAGACCCTGGCAATGGCATGCACCCATGTCTCTGCAGAACGTACATGGTAAAACTTTCTTTTTATTTCTCTTTGTCTTCAAGAAAATCCACCACTGGCTATTGAATTTCAATGCTGACTCATGGTCCCCCACATGTGACAGGGCAGATGCTGCTCTGGGGATGTTTGTGACTGGTTGGTTGGAGGTTGATTGCTAGGCTTTTCTTCCAAGGTGTCTTGGATGGGCTTGAACCTCTGACCTTTCCATTTAGCAGCTGAGCACATTTGCCTTAGACACCACCCCAGGACTCTTTTGCTGGAAGCTGTCCCAACTGTATCAAGCCCACATTTGCTCCCAGAGCTCATGATCTACGCTGGACAGATGGAAAAGCCATCTGGTGCACAGCTAGGGTGTGGAATATCTCCTTTGCTTTTTGAAAAAATTTAAATGGTCACGTGTATCCATTTTAATGTATTTATTGCTTGTTTCAGGCACATAAATGCTCTCAGGCATACCCCTCCATCCAAGGGTTTTAAATATATTTGTGTGTGCATGGGCCCAGGAGTGTGTGTGTCCTCTCCACTGTATCAGTGCTTATCTTCACATAGGTAAAATATATAATGATTTGGGTCAATGAGATGCTGCAGAAATACAGATTGACCATAACTCGTGTCTTTGCTAAAACCCCTACTGACCACCATGTCTCACAGATTGGTCAGTGTTGGATGTTAAGAATTCTTATTGGACAAGAGAGGAACTCCTTCTAGAGGACAGGATTAGGGTCTTTCCTTGAGGCCCTTCTTTCAGAGTGGCAGACGGCCTGTCTCACAGACATGGTGGCATTGTCGTTGTTCTTGGAGACCCTTGAGTCTGTTCTAAATCATAACAACCCCATGCACCAGCTGGGCCTGGGCCAGCAAGGAGGGTGAGGCTTGGTCTCACATACTTTGGACTTGTAATCAAGAGGGATCCCGGCCCCTGGAGAAGGACATCATGCTTGGGAAAATAGAAGGACAGCCCCAAAGTGGAACATCTTTGAGGAGATGGATGGGCACAGCGGCTGCTACAATGGGCTCAAGCAGAGGAAGTATTGTGAGGATGGTGTGGGACCAGGCAGTGTTTCCTTCTGTTGTACAGAGGGTTGTTATGGGTCAGAGTCCACTGGGTGGTCCCTAGTCACAGCAACACGTGATGTTTCTGCTTATTGGGACCATTGTGAACACTTGGGTGTTTCTTCTTTATTTTTTAAAATCATTTTATTGGGGGGCTCGTACAACTCTTATCACATTCCATCCATCCATCCATCCATTGTGTCAAGCACATTTGTACACGTGTTGCCATCATTTTCAAAACATCCTCTTTCAAAACTTGAGCCCTTGATATCAGCTCCTCGTTGTTTCCCTCCCTCCCTCATGGATCCTTGATCATTTGTCATTTTTATTCATGTCTTGAGCTGTAATCTGAGTGCACACGGCAGATTGTCTCAACCCGAAACCCTTGGCAGGGAGCTTGGGAACCTCTGTTTTCACAATTTGCCAGGTGATGCCCAGGTAGGAATCATTCTGAGAAGCCCCAACTTGGAGACAGCCTATTGCTTTTCTCACTCCTTTTGGATTAGAATATGCCCTGTGTGCTGTTCTCTTACCCCCAGCTGTGCCAGCTGTGGCTTCGCTGTGGGAGTCGGAGCACCCATCCTGCAACTCCTGGCAGGACGGGCCGTGGTGGCGTTAGTGGCATCAACAGCAGCAGAAGTGTGGTCATCATAGTAGCAGCAAGAGGAATCCCGTCGGCAGGGGGACAAACGCCAGGATTTTAAGGAGGGTTGGTAGGCATGTAATCCTTGATAAATCCTATAACTTCCCTGTGGCCCCGTGCAGGGTGACCAGAGATCACAGCAGTTTTGGAAGCGATCTGGTGAGCCCTCTTCATGTAAGCGGAGGTCACTTCCAAAGGACTTCAGTGCTGTGGCCAGGGTCGAGCAAGAAAGGCCTGGCAGTGGGAAACTCAGAGGGAGGCAGCGGCAACAGGGTCTTCCAGCAGTCTGCATCCTCATTGTCTTCATCATTAGTTACCATCAAGTTGGCTTCAACCAACTCCTGGTGACAACAGAAGACAACCTGGTCTGGCCCTCCACCATCAGCAGGAAGAGTGCTTTGCTTGGGTCTGCCGTGGCAGCCAGCCTGTCCCTCTATCTCTCTCCTCGAGGGCTTGGTTACGTTGTCACTGGTTATTTTTATTGCGTCGTCATTGAGCTGGCGCCAGAGCCTGCGCCATCATCATGATGGCTGTGGCCGTTGCAACAGTCCATCTCAGTGAGGGTCCAGTTGTTGCACTATTATTTTTCGTTGTGTTCTTTGTCGTCCGCCCTTGAATGCACACCAACTCAGGGCGGTCCCTTGTACAATGGGGTGAGGAGTGACGGGGTCCTGGAGCGTCTTTGTGCACCCCGTGGCTCGAGCCCGTGTGTTGCTCCATCTTCCTGAGGCATTAAGAGTCCTCTTCAGCACACGTGGAGACCTGGTGGCCTGGGGGGGTTACGAGTCGGGCTCTGGACCACAAGGTCAGCAGTTCAAATCCACCCGCTGATCCTCAGGAGAAAGATGAAGGTCTCTTCTCCCATGAACACCTATAGTCTGGGAAATCCACGGGGACTGTTCTACCCTGTCCTATAGAGTGACTCTGTGTTGGACTCTGCTTGGTGGCCTTGCGTTGGGCTTCTTGGTTGCTTGTCCCATCGGGGCAGAGAGCAGGGGGCTAAGCCATCGTAGAGAGGGCTTGGCAGGGAGGTTCAACTCTCAGTCAGTGCAAAACAGAAGCTGTTAGAAGTTGGTGAGAAGTGGACGTTCCCAGACCCCCTTCCCAGATCTACACAATCATTGATGCCAGTTGTCTGTGTTACCCTGCACACTTACAGCACATTCAAGTCCAAAAATTCCATACAGCATTGGCTTGAACAAACAAAACTTTATACTCTCACAGTAGAGGAGGTTAGATGTCCACATTCAGGTACTACCTCATGGGGCCTAGGAGTTTCCTGACACAGGGGCCCTGGGTTCAGAGGCCATAGGCTCTTCTGCCAGCTCTTCTTCCCCAGTGGTAGGAGGTCCTTGGATCTCCAGTTCCCACACAGAGCCACCCTGTGTCCAACAGAAGGAAACACCACCCAGTCCCACACCATCCTTATCATTGTTCTTCTGTTGGAGCCCACGGTGCCCGCCACACTATCAATCCATCTTGAGGTTTGAGGGTCTTCTTCTCTGTCACTGTCCCTCTCCTTTATTGAGCTTGATGTCCTTCTCCAGGGACCGGCTATCCTGGTGACATGTTCAGAGTCCATGAACCAAAGTCCTACCATCCTCGCTTTGATCTCAGCTCACTTCGATAATCTCCTTTCTGCCTCAAAAGACATTGAGTCCAGACACAGCCTCCTCCTCTCAATCTTACCCTCTCTCCTCAACTAACTGCCACACAGCCAGCCTCCTCAGAGTCCCAGAGGTGACTCTGGGTGACCAGAGGTTCGCGACACGTAGGATGATTACATCAGATCACCAGATGTAGGGTGGTTTCATGAGACTGGAGTCATGGCCTAGCCAACTTGACACACATTTTGGGGGAGGTCTGGGGACACAGCGCAATCCATAACACAGGTTCAAGTTTGAGAAGCACAGGTCCAACTGGTCGACCTCATGTGGGTCTTGACCATGTAGAACTTGAAGAATGTCCAACTCTCATCATCAAGACGTGGTAGCTGAGGGAGGTTGACTGGGTGAGAGGGAAGGTCAGACACCATGTCTGGTGCAGGGTCTTGGCCCAGTCGTCGTTGAATTGGTTCCAACTCGTGGAGATCCCATGGACAATGTAACAAAATGTTATCCGGCCCTGGGTCATCTTCATGTCAGGTCTCACACTCACCTTCCTGGGACCTCAAGGTTCCAGCCCTGGGCACGCGCAGTTAGAAAAGAGCCTTCCCGGCCCACAGTTTTTCTGAGAAGGGCGCTGGGAAAAGGGCCTGGATGGGTGATTTATTCTGTAATGTCACTGGAAGTATAGGCACGCTGTGTAATACTGTAATCCAGGGCTAGCTTGTTGGTTATTTTCTTTACTTACCCCTAGTTTGTAACTTCCTAATGGCTACCTTTCAACTCCCCAGACCTGCCTGGCAGGTGTTTCTCTTATTTGTTAGGGAATGAATCTATCTCCTTTTCCAATCCCTTCTGATCACAGGCAGCGGTTTGCTTCTCTGTCCTCCACCCCCCTTGACAACCAAATGCTATTTATCAAAATGTGAAGAAACACAAGAGGTCCCAAATGGCACTAGACCAATTTAGTATCGGATTGTGTAATGCTGGAAGGGACATCGTTTTTCTTGCAAAAATGAGCTTTCTCCCCTGTTTGTTGGTGAGGGGAGGGGGGGTGTGGGGTGGGAGAAAGAAAATAAATCCAAAACAGATTCAAAATGTTTTCATACGATTATTAAAATATCCCAGAAACATGGCCTATGTTAAGGAGGACAAAGGATCCTTGAGTGATAGGGGTGATATTTCAGACCCCTGCTGGGCTGGTGGTCTGTTTCCTTCTGTCTTAGGAGTCTGTAGAGAAGCAGAATCAGAAAGACATGCTTAGATAGATAGATGATCGATAGATAGATAGTAGATATTGATTGATTTGCTTCTAGGGTTTGGCTCATTCAATTGTGCCAAGTCTGAAACCAAAGACTGGAAGGTTGAATGGAGCATCCTACAGTCTTGGGTCCCAAGGTTCACAGGTTCAGTGACAAGGATCATACAGAGGTAAAAGGGAGGGAGAACAAGTCCTACCTGAAAATCTATTTAATGTCAGCAGGCAGATTACACTCTGAGGAAATTTCCTTTCAACTGATTGATTACTTCGCATGAGTTTACATTATGGAACGTGATGAGGCTGTATCACTCTAGGGTGCATTATGGAAGTTGATTACATCACAGTGCACTATGTTACATAGTGTCATTGCATAGTATTATGGAAGGCCAACAGCTAGTCCAGAGACACTTGGAATCATAACTAGCCAAGTTGATGCATAAGCATCCATCGTATCTTCCATTGTGAACTTGGGGGTAAACTTGTCCACTCCCTTTAAGGTTTGTTTGGACTTTTGCCCAGCGCCTTCATCCCTGATCTGATTTCAACAGCCCAGGTCTCTCAGGCTGTCACTCACCCGAGCTGCTGTAGGACCAGGCTTCCTGGAAGTCTCTCTAAATGGTTTCACTTGCCCCATTCTCTCTGTGTTCACCCCATTTCCACAGAGCCCGCCTGCAAACAGAAAGAACCCCTTTTTCTTACTGGGCCCACCAGCAACCTACCTGCAGTCTAGCCTTCAGCCCTCCGTCTCTCTATTGCATCTTTCTCTTCTGATGTGGGAGGCCGAATATCTCCGTGAGGATGTCGACGGGGCCATTTCCACTCCTGTAATTGTTCACTGCCGTCAAGTGGGCACTGACTCATGGTGAGCCTCTAGAACAGGGTGGAACTGCCCCTGTGAGTTCCTAACACGAAATCTTTGGGGGAGCAGAAAGTCTCATCTTTTGAGGAGCCGCTCGCCGGTGGTTTCCAACTGCCGACCTTGCGGCTTGCAGTCCAGCGTGTGACTGCTATGCTGCCAGGGATCCTTGGCTCAAGTAGAAGTTTGGTGAAAAAGACAAAGACCCTTGCCCAGCAAGGATTGACACCACCATTACTACAAGGGGCTCAAGCATTAGGACCCTGGGAGGATGGTGCAGGACCAGGGGTCTCTATGAACCAGCGGCCCCCGCGACCGTACATAAGCATGACAGCGAGAGAGCAGACATCCGAATCCTTCAGCTCAACACAGTTGCAGCCTCCTCCGTGAATAGCAGCAGAACCCTCCCTTCTGCTGTGGGTTCCAGTGACACTGTCACTGCCCATTTGGGACAGATCCCATCTACCGGATGGGATCATGACACATACACGGACAGACAGACAGACAGAGATCGTAAGTGTGAACTGTTGATGGACCCAGAGATGGCTAAGTTCTGAATCACACCCTGAGAAGAGAAGTCTGCTGGGCCTTTCTCGGATAGGGTGACAACAACTCCCTTAGGGTTTCCACAAAGCCCATTGGGCGATCCCACCCCATCCCTTGACCTTCTGTTTGCAACCTCCAGTCTGGGAGGAGAGAGAACATATTTATCTTTCTGCTCGGGGATGACAGAAGTTAAAATGATCCCGAGTTGCTGGGAGGGCCGACGGTTGTTTGTGAGAAGTTAGTCATAATTATTTCCAAAATAATAACAGCAAGAGACTGATTATGATTAGAGATCGCCTCTATTGAATGCCTGTTAAGGGCTTTATAGATGGGGTCTCTTGTAAGCCAAACAGCCGTGAGCTGGTAGCCAATGAGAAGGCATTATCTGTTTATCCCTTTCTGCCTTTCAAATCCAAGTCTCAGTAGGGTGTGGATAGCACGTGGTAATGAAGTCGTCTCTCTTTCCAGTCTCCTGAGCACACCCCTATACCCCCACCCCAGCCTGTCTTCTACAGCCTCAATCAGAATTCATGAATAGATGCCGAAACCCTTCGGTATGTAGCCACAGTGACTGGTATAGCCAGGAGCTGGCATTTGGCTATTGGGCAAAGCCAGCATGAGGTCCTAGGTTGCCCGGCAGCTCAGAGTCACCTGTGCCTGATGGTCCCTTGACATGGTGGCCAGCACACCTCAATCCTGAGTGTGTTCCCTGAGCTCCCTAGACCCTTGTTGTCCTGAGCCAACCTCTTGAGTGGACAGTCCCCCTCAGACCATTCAGCGGTCCACTGCCCTCCAGGCACATCCTCCCCTCCCCAGCGCTCATGGGAATGAATGACAAACCAAGCAGGCACAGACTTCCACGCCCTCTGTGGAGCATCCTGGGTCCACAGCATCACTTGCCCCACGAGGAAATGCAGCAAGCCCTTTGAGCCTCTCCCATCTAAGGACTTGTCCCTCCTTGCGCATTCCTGGTGAAAAAGAGGCAGCCTGACCCTCTCGTCCCAATTGGGAGATACGCTGGCTTGCTTCCTGTGAACGTGCCATCAGGAAAGATTTGACGGCTAGCCAAGGACACCACGGCTGGTAACGCAGAGGGTCGAGGAAAACGGGGGAAGCCCAACAGGAGCTGGACGGACGTGGCGGCTGCTGCAGAGGGCGCATGTGAACCGGAGGTGGTGAGGACGGCGCAGGATTCCCTCTGCAGATGCACCTGGCAACCTAGTCGGAGCCCACTGGGTGGCTGTGAACAACAACGGCATGGGACCGGCTCAGCCCCTGCCCTCCGAACAGCCGCGCAGCACCATGTGCTGAAAGAATCCAGTCCTATGGAGCCACTGAGAGCCACAGCAAGGAGGCCTCTGGTGGGATGGTGAGGGACAGACGTTCTCTCTGAAGACGAAGACCAGCGACAAGGATAATAGATGTCGCTTACTGAGCGAGCCAGGGCGCCCCCTCGGCCAGCCACGCGCCAGCCACGGCCTGTGCACGTTCTTGCTCTGTGGCTCCCCACCCGAGAACATGCTCCTCTGGTTTGGCTTTTTCCAAGCCCAACTTTATCAACTCATCGCCATCCAATCGACTGTGGTTCACGGCAGCCCCGATAGCACAGGGCAGAACTACTCTGTGCGTGGGTTTTCCAAGCTGCCCCTCTTCACTGCAGCACAAAACCTTACCTTTCTCCTTGGAAGGGGCTTGTGGTTACAAGTGCCGACTTTGCAGTTCACAACTCCTCTGGAATATATATATATATATATATATATATATATATATATATATATATATAATTCTTGCTTGGGAATTGGTACATCATTCCATAATTCAATCCCATCAAGCAGTAGTGTATGATTTCTACCACAATCATTTTCCAAGCACTCTTTTTCCTTCCTGGACTCTTTGAGATCATCTCCTTTTTATCCCCTCCCCCACCCTTGAAACCCTTATTCTACTTGCTGTCCCCATAGGCTCATCAATCCTGGGTTTCCTAGACCGGAAAACCGAAAAGCGTGTAACACAACTTCAAGAGATGAAACCTAATATGAACAAACACAAAACAAAACCACATAGGAAAAAAATGCAGAAAATGCCCCAAACTGTTGCTATCATCTCAAATAACTTCTGTGCAAGCCAACCCATTGCCATTGAGTCTATTCTGATTCATAGATAGAGACCTTGCATAGGGTTACTGAGGCAGTAAGGTTGTAAATCTCTCTGGAAACACATAGCCTCATCTTTCTCTCATGGAGCAGCTGGTAGGTTGGGATCGCTGATTTTGTAGGTAGCAGGCCAAAGCGTACCTCCAAGGTTTCTTCAAATAGCCTCCAGTAATCTCTAATCAACTTTTTATCGCTATAAATGTCCCTGTTCTAGATATTTCATATAAATGAGATCATAAATATTTATCCTTCTGAATCAGTGTATTTTCTTTTGCATGATGCATTCAAGGTTCACCTAGTTTATACCCACTCTGTGTCAGTCTGAGTAGACGAGAGAGACAATTCTTATACACATATATAGGTATAAGAAAGAGGTTTATATACAAGAGCAGTTGAATATCGAGAAAGCATCCCAGCCCAGTCCACATCAAGTCCATAAGTCCTAGCCAAATGTCTGATGTCAATCTATAATTTCCTCTTCAGGCTAACAAAACACATGTAATGATACCAAATGCAGGATGGTCACAGGTCGGTCAGTGGGAAGTCTTGTGGATCCAGTGGCATTGTAAGCATCTCAGCACTGGCAGGGCTCTCCACATGGCTTCTGTGCTCCAGAGATCTGACTCCATGAGCCTCTCTCCCTGTATTTTCTCCACAGTCATATCTCGCAAGGAGTTAGCATTGTCAGGAGAGTCACCACAGGAGTGAGCCGTGAGACACACTGTCTCCTGTCCCCAAGGAGGAAATACGGGGGTTCCCAGGATCCTCCGGAAATGGCCATGCTCACCCAGAGACTTCATTGGAGATATCCTGATTGACAGTCTAGACTCCACCCCTAGACTCTTAACCCTCAGAGGGACACTAAAGGTACTTATGACTAACACAGAGGGTAGTTATATAACTACCCCACACTGCCATTGAGTTAATCTTGAGTCATGGTGCCTCCTTAAGGCAGGGTAGCACTCCTCTGTGGGATTTGGTTCCTTGGTTTGGAGGTTTCTGGTCCTGGTTTTATAGGACATCCTAATTAATTGGCCTAATAGTCGCTGTGAGTTTGGTTTCCATCTTACATCCTGGTTTGTTGTATAATATCTGGGATCTTAAAGCTTGCAAGTAATCATCCAAAGCCCAGCAAATGGTCTCCATTTACCTCCTGGACAACCATGATCTCACCAGCCAGGTGCACACACAGCATAGGCAGAGAGGGCAGGAAGAGTCTGCCTTTATTTCTGGCCAAGGCCATATTATAGGTAACCACTCACGTCACAGAGGGGCTGAATAAAAGGCACAAGCATGACAGGAAAGGCATGAGATAGGGGCATACACATAACAGGAAGGGGCCCTCTGGATCTTTCCAGACACGCAGGTGTTTGAACCTGAATGTGTCGAGCGGTTGTGCCCTGTCGCTGTCTGGACAACATAAACATTGCCCCCTCCCATGTGATCTTTAAGCACAGTGGTTCTCAACCTGTGAGTCTGTGACCCCTCTGGGGACTAAACATCCCTTTCACAGGGGTCGCCCGATTCATCACCGTAGCAAAATGGCAGTGATGAAGTAGTAACAGAATTAATTTTATGGCTAGGGGGTCACCACCAGATGAGGAACTGAATGAAAGGGTCACGGCAGGAAGAAGGTTGCGAACCGCTGTTTAAGCACTGCTTCTGCTGCCGTGCCCATCCTCTCACCACATCCGACCACCCACCTCGCCTGCAGGGACCCTGATGCCTGTTTCTATCCATGGGTGTCCAAAGGCCAGTCAGGTCAGGTGCCCCGTATTCAGGAGCCGGAGTCCAGGCATCTTCACCTCTTGTGAGCTCCATGCTGGTCTCTCTCCTAAGACGAAGCTGCTTGTTCTCTTTGCAGCCCCCTTCGCCAATGCCACAGTTCAAAAATGCTGAGGATGGGCGGGTGTGTGGGGGCGGCACCCACAGTCTCCTGGGATGCTCTGTTCAGGGTCAGAGCACCCTCATATGGGAGAACCATAGTCCTTGAGTAGAAGCCCGATGGCCCTACTTTTACCTGCTCCAGGAGGGGTACCCAGATCCTCTGTTGGTGGTGGTGGTGTTCTTCTCATAAGGTGGTCCCCTCAACTTGACCCAGCCTCACAGCGGCTGATGAGCCAACACCACCCAATCCTGCATTGACCTCACCACAGCTGATATGTTTGAGCCGCTGTTGCAGTCACTGTGTCCAGTCCGCTGGCCGTCTGGTTAAGGGTCTTCCTCTTTTTGGGCTGCCCCTCTGCTCAACCAAGAAACATGATCTCTCCTGATTATGAGAGAGGAGGTCTCTGGCAGAGCCTTCTGGCTGTACATCATCCAACAGGACAGATTGGCCTGTTCTTTGGGTGGTCCCTGGTACTTTCGATATTTTCTTGCCAGTACATTAATTCAAACGCATCGCTTCTTCTTTAGTCTTCCCTAGTCCGTGTCCAACTTCTGCCTGCAGCTGGGCGATGGAGACCCTCATGACTTGGGTTAGGGGTCCTTAGTCCTCAGAGAACCATCGTTCCTTGTCACCACTTCTAAGAGCTCTTGGCTGCTCAAAGCTCTTAGGAGGCCATCATGTGTGAGGGGCCAGAGGGCCTTCTAGAAGGTGCCCAGCAGGACGCAGGTGGGTGGGAGGACAGGAACATGACCTGTGAAGGAGGAAGGACCAGGAGCAGAGGACATGTCAGAGAGTTCCTTCTAGGCCGCAGGGCTGGGATGTCCCCGGGCTGGTCTGCTGGGAGAGTGGCATTCTTCTTGTCTCAGCTGTTGCTCTCCAGCCACTCTGCACAGATTGTAACCCTATAGGTGCTGGGTTGTGTGTGTGTGTGTGTGTGTGTGTTCAGTTTTGAAGCTGGGGTCCTTGAGTAAGGAAGCCTAATGACCCACCGGTTACATCCTGAGCTGCTAGCCACAAGGTCCACAGTTTGAGTCCAGCCAGTGACTCTCTGGCTGGAATGACATGGAAATCTGCTCTGAACCAAGACGGAAGCCCCAACCAAAACCCACTACCAGAGAGTTGGTTCTGGCTCGTGATGCCCCAAGTCAGATTTCTGGACCTGTCAGTCTTTAAGGGAATAGTCTCATAGCTCCCTGTGTCCCTCTCTCTGTCTCTCTCTCTCCGCTCCCCCCACCACCACCACCACCGAACCAGAATCTCTTTGATTCTGTTTCTCTTTCCTTCTCTGTCTCTGTTCTTGCATTCCCTCTCTCCCCTTGTCTCTCCCCCCATTCTTTTTACCCTTTACCCTTTTATCACCTCCTTTCCCTTCTCTCTCCTTCCCTCTCCCGCTCTCTCAGTAGCTAGTGGGTTTGAACCTGGGACCTTTGGATCCACAGCCCATGAGTACTGCCCACTCTGTCACACAGGCACGGGACTGCGGGCACCTTCTGGAAGCAGGTTGCCAGGCCTGACTTGGGAGGCACCTGTGGGTGGTTTCACACCAGTGCCCAGACCCATTGTCCATTTGTGTACCAGGGGTCCCTCTCCTGACCAGAGGAGCCTGCCTGTGGCAGAGGGGGCGGGGGGTGCGGGCTCTTCTGCAGGGGGATGCCAAGCCAGCCCTGCCTGGCACTGCTCACGGGCGACTTCCTGTGTCTTGTGGCTTGCAGAGGAGCTGAAGGCGCCCCTGGAGGAGTACGTCCACAAGCGCTACCCCGGGCTGGTGAAGGTGGTCCGCAACCAGCGGCGGGAGGGCCTGATCCGGGCCCGCATCGAGGGCTGGAAGGCAGCCACCGGCCAGATCACTGGCTTCTTCGACGCCCATGTGGAGTTCACTGCTGGCTGGTAGGTGGGGCCACTCTGGGGGCCGGAGGGTGGAGAGGAAGGATGGGTGCAGAGAGGGATGAAAGGGGGACCCCACAGGGACAGCTCCACCTGTCCCATCAGGTCTCGGGGAGTCATCATGGAGTGAGGTGGGGAGTGGGTGGTCTGGGGCGAAGGCATTGTGAGCCATCAGAAAATACCCGGACCCCTCAGTGAGTGAGCTAAAAGGGAACACAGCTCAAAAGCCTGACCGGATGCTTACTGTTCATGAACCAAACCCAAATGGAGTTGGCATTGCAGTAACCTGCGCCTCAAACCCAAAGAGAACCTCACCCCCATCGGATCTGTTCCGATTCGGCACGACCCTACAGGACAGGGCAGAACTGCCCCAGGGGTCTTTCTCTCCTCCCCCTCTGCCCCCACCTGCCTTG
The DNA here is from genome assembly GCA_004026705.1 of Nesogale talazaci. NCBI lineage: Eukaryota > Metazoa > Chordata > Mammalia > Afrosoricida > Tenrecidae > Nesogale > Nesogale talazaci. The sequence continues at coordinate 16,594 of PVJH01025609.1, forward strand.
TGTATGAAAGGAACCTGGCCCAGCCCTTTCCTGTAGAGAGCCTGGCCTTGGCCTATCCTGGTTGTGTGTGTGTGTGGGGGGGGGCGGGGGGGGAAAGGGGGGGATGGGGACCCTCAGCTGCCATCCACCAATGGCTAATCCCTGGGCTGCGTGATGTTTCTGGGTCTCCCAAGTCGTCCACCTTTGACAGGGTGTGGTCACCCTTGATGACCAGCAGCCTCGTGCTTAACCATGGCACCACCACCAGCACCCTGAGCTTGGGCCCAGGGTCCCTTAAGCAATAAGAGTTCTAGTGAGACATTTGTTTTTCCCACCTGCTGGCACTGAGTGGCTTCTGACGCAGAGAGAGAGCCACTGGAGGGTGTCCAAGGCGGTACAGACAGACAGACTCCTCTTTCTCTGCAGGAGCGGCTGGTGGATTAGAACTCCCCCCCTCCTTGAAGTTAGCAGTCTAATGCTTACTCCACCTTGCCTCCGGCTTGGTCTGGTCCTACCTGGCTTACTGCCGTTTTCCTGTCATCATGAGTTTGTTAATATGGGTAGACTTGAGAAACAAATTCATAGACACTCATATGCATATCAAAAAGAGCTTTATGTCCAAGAGCAATTGACTATGGAGAGAACATCCCAGCCCAGTCTAGATCAAGTTCATAGATCTGATATTAATCCATGTATCCGATACCAATCTATAAATTCCTCTTCAGACGCATGCAACATATGCAATGGCCCAGAATGTAAGTCGATCACCAGCCAGAGGGTGGAGAGTCTTGTGGATCCAGTGGTGGTGGAAGCATCTCAGCACCAACAGGGGTCTACACATGACTCTAGCATAGCTTCATGTGCCTTCTCAACAGGAATATCTCATAGGGAGTGAGTGTGTGTCCCGCCTTCAGTGAGTTATTTCTCTCCTTAGCACCTCCAAATGAGATCATCCAGCTGCAACATGATCCCTTTACTAAACCCTATCCCTTTACTCTTCATAGTCTCAAATTGGCAACAGATTATGGAACTCCCACAATCAGCTCCCAGTCACCCACCTCCAATGTCCCTTTCGCTACTCCTTCCCGTCTGTTCACCTGTCCATTTGGTCTGTATTGTTCGACCTCCAGCATTCTCGTCACTCCCTATCTCTTCCTTCTGCCCTAATGGCCACTGGCTTGCCATGGACTCTGTCTGTCTCATCATGGTGCGCACCGTGCGTGCAGTGTAGGGCTGCCTTTTGGAGGGTCTATTATTAATTGCTTTTCACCTTGGATTGTGAGCTGGGTGAAGGGTGACAGTGGAGACCTCCAGCTCCCCAAGCAGCGAGTCACATGTGCCTATTACCTGTCATCCATGGCAGTCCCCTCGCCGTTATGATCCCTCTTCTCCTCTGGGTTTCCACTGCCCCTTCCTCCACTTTCCAGAACCCCTCTGAGCCGTGCCCTTGGGGGACACGCTGTTTCATCGAATTTCCCAGGTTGCAGCCTGTTTCAAAACAGATCACCAGGTCTTTCTTCCGAGGTGCCCCCCGGTTGGGTTGGAGCCGCCAGACTTTCAGTTAGTGACCACCAGGTGCCATCCAGGGATGGCCCGCCCAGATTAGCCCTCCACAGAGGCAATGGGCACCTGCCCGAAGATCTGTTTTTGATGCTTCCTTCCCGGAGGTACCGTGTTCCGACCATTCTTCTTGGCTGGGGCTTTGAGTGACCGACAGTCCTGGTGTCCCCAGAATGGGCAGAGGGGTGGTTCTAGAATGCCCGGAAAAGCCAGGGCACCCCAGCTGCTGTGCACAACTGCCCCCCAAGTAGCCTGTAACCTTAAATCTTAGCCCTTCGGCTTCAGCATCCCCACTGCCACTCGAGTGGCAACTGCCCCTCCCTGAATCCAGAACTCTGCATGCTTCACCTGAGAGAGGGGTGTGGGGATGTGTGTCTGTAAAGAAGGCAGCCTTGGAGGCCTCTTGAGACGCCTCTGCTCTGTCTTTACCGAGGCCAGTAAGTGAAGATCGACTTGAAGGCAGTGAGTGAAACCAATGCAACGCAAGCTCCCTGCCATCGAGTCGATTCAGATGCATAGTGACCCTATAGGACAGGGCAGGATTGCCCTCGGCGAGTCCCTGAGAGTGTGACTCTCTATGGGAGTGGAAAGTCACACCTTTTCTCCCCTGGAGAGGCGGGCGGCTTCACTCTGCTGACCTGACAGTCAGAAACACAGCTGTCACCCACCAAGCCACCAAGGATGAGGGGGCTTTGGAAACCACAGATCCTTCCAGAGGCAAACCAGTGCTGCTTTCTCCTAAGGAGCTGCTGGTGGGTTGGAACTGGTGACCTTACAGACAGTCAGTGGACCAGCTCTTACCCCACTGTGCCACCAGGACTCATCAGGTTCCCGAGATTGTCGTTCTTTAGAGGCTCACGCAGCCTCCCCTCTCTCCCGAGGAGTGACCGGTGGGTTTGAATGGTAGCTCTTGTGGTTTGCTGCCCACAGCACCGCCAGGGGTCCTTGACAGGCGGTCCTCTCCAACCGGGGGATGAAGGCTTGTTGGGAGTGGCCCCTCATCCAGCTCCAGCTTTGGGAATTGGCTGAAACCCACCCCCATCCAGGCCACCTAGATTCATAGTGACCCTGAAGACAAACTACAATGGTTTCTTGGGGTTCTCACATCTCAGCCTCATCTTTCTCCTTGGGATCAGTTGGTGGACATTTTAGTCAACTAGTCCAAGTTCAACTGCCTTCTCTAAATAGCCCGGGACCAGCAGGGCTGGAGGCTAGACAGCAGGGCCTGTGCGGCTGCGCCAACCGGCTGTGTGCGGTAAATGGCCCAGCAGATATTTTATGGCTCGTTTTAGATAGAAGGATGAGGTGAGCCAGCAGGTAATTCACTCGCTGCAAATGAAAAGAGATGGGTTGTAGGCCGAGTGAGCTCATTATTCTTCCAAATATTGCAGAGAACGGGAGTTTTCGCTTGACACTCTTCCAAAATCTGCACTCTCTGCAAACTAGACAGGACCGTTCTGCCCTGGAGAGTCCCCCCCCCCCCCCACACACACACTCTTTTCTCCCCAGATCTGGGACGGAAACCCTCCCTGCCCCAGCCTTGGAAGCATTCACAAAGGTGAGGACGATCTGACCCTCTGACACTGCCTTCCAAACCAGGATTGCTGCCCAGGACTGGCGTCCAAGCCGGTCCAGGCCGCTGCCCAGGACGGAAGTTTTGTGGGGGTTGCAGGCACCCAACCGCCTTTGCATTTAATGACTTCCCAACCTCCCATCGCTAACCAATTCAATTAGATCCTTTTAAAGAAATCAATTAAATAATCAATTAAAACAGCGGACATCATCCCAGGCACACAAAAGAGCTGGTGAGAGACTTATTAAAAGCAGGCCATCAGGGGCAGGGAGTGACCTATTTTGGGAAAGGGAATTGAAAGCCAGCAGGGTAAAAAACACGGGGGAGTGGAGGAGGCATAAGGCACTACCCTGAGGGAAATAAAAAACCCAAAACAACCTGCTTCAGAAACACCCTGGGGATATTAGGCATTGGGCTGCTAGCTGCAAGGTCAGCAGTTGGAAACCACCAGTTGCCCCCAGGGAGAAAAGAAGGAGGCTTTCTACTCCCATAAAGAGTTATAGGCCAGGAAATTGGAATTGACTCAATGGCAGTGAGTTTTAGGGAGAAATGCCCCACAGTTTGTGAGTGAGGGGCAGTGCAGAGTGGAGACCCAAAGTTCATCTATAGGCAGTTGGATATCCCTTATATAAGGGTCCTGGGGAGGAGATGAGCCAGTTCAGGTACAGTGTAGCAACCATCAAACATAAGATTTTCCTCTAGTACTTTAATGCTAGTCTCCCCCCGCCCCCATCCTGACCCCAGTTTTCCCTTACAAATCCAGCTAGACCAGAACATGTGCATGGGTACAGATAAGAGCTGGAAGCCCAGGGAATCCAGGACAGATGACCCCCTCAGGATCTCTGATGAGATGGTGATCCCAGGAGGGTGAGGATAAGGTGTTGGGGAGAAAGGGGGAACTGATCACAGTGATCTACCTAACACCGACTCCCAGGGGGATGGACAACAGAAAAGTGGGTGAAGGGAAACATCGGTCAGTTTTAGACATAGGAAAATGATAGCAATGTATAAATTATCAAGAGTTCTTGAGGGAGGAGGGAAAATGAGAAGCTGATAGATACCAAGGGCTCCAGTAGAAAGAAAATGTTCTGGAAATGATGTTGACAACATAGGTACAAATGCTCTTGACACAATGGATGGATGGATGGATGGATGGATTGTGATAAGAGTTGTACGAGTCCCCAATAAAATGATTTTCTTTTTAAATAAAAAAGCCCTGCAGCAAGTTTCAGCTGGAACTGCCCTGCCATGCCGACTGCAGAAGGGCACAGCCTTGGTTCTGTCCTACTCAGGGAGATAAGGTCAGAACCTCCTGGGAGGCCATGAGTTCAGTTTGGATTGGAGACCCCGAGTCGAAACTGACGCAGAGAGGGGTCTGGTAGCACCCCAGCGCTTCAGGCAGCTTTCCCTGCTGCCCCTGCCAGCAGGACAGGTCTGAGAGGAGGCTTCAGACCAAGGTGCCCGGGCTGGTGTCTTCCAACGCACACCCACAGTGTGTGCGCTGCAGCCCTCACTCCTGAAGAGCTCTTTGATGGTGCTTCTTCTGAGACAGATGTGTTTGTTCTTCCTGCAGTCCATAGTGCTTCTAATATCCCTCCCCAGCATCTCAAATCAAAGGCTTTGATTCCATCTTCTGTCTTCCTGCTCATTGTCCGACTGCCACATACAGGTGAGGTGATGGGAAATGCCACATGGCTTGGAGTTGGGCGCAGCTTAGTCCTCAATCACTCTTTCAACACTTTGGACAGGGCTTGCGCAGCAGAGTGGCCCTGTGGGAGCCTGGGTAGAGGAGAGAAACAAATCCTGAGGCATTCGTATGTGTATAAGAAAGAGCTGTGAATAGGAGAGCAGTTGAATATTGAGAAGACATCCCAGCCCAGTCCAGATCAAGTTCACATGTCTGACATTAACCCATATGCCTAATACCAATCTATCAAGTCCTCTTCAGACTCACCAAACACATGCAATGATGCTCATGCAGGAAGATGGCAGGACAGTAGGTGGGAAGTCTTGTGGATCCAGTGGCATTGTGAACATCTCAGCGCTGGCAGGGGTCTCCACGTAGCTTCTCCAGCTCCAGAAGTCTGGCTCCTTCAGTCTCTCTCCAGGTGTCTTGTCAGCAGGACTGCCTCAAGGGGACTGAGCATGTGTCCCTCCTCCAGTGAGCTATTTATCTCCTTTGCATCTCCAAATGAGGTCATCAAGCTACAACCTGATCGACAGTCTCTACCCCTTCGCTCGGAATCCTCAAATTGGCACCAGATTATGAAACTACCATACACAGGTTTGGGAATTAGGATGCCACCTCCTCTTTTTTTTTGTGGGGGGGGGGGGACACAGCTACATCCACCTAAGCTTCTTGGGTGACGCCAATGATTATCCCATTCAGTTACTGACCAACAGGTTGCCATTTCAAACCCACTCAAAGGCATCTTGGAAGAAAGGCCTGGTGATCTCCATCCAACAAAACAGCTTTTTTTTTTTTTAATTATTTTATCAGGGGGCACTTACAGCTCTTATCATAATCCATCCATTGTGTCAAGCGCGTATCTATGTTGCCATCATCATTTTCAAACCATTTTCTTCCTACTTGAGCCCTTGGTATCAGCTCATCTCCCACCCTCCCTCCTCCCTGAACCCTTGATAATTTATAAGTTTTTTCATGTCTTACTTACACTGACTGCTCTTTCCCTTCACCCGCTTTCCTGTTGTCCATCCCCCTGGGAGAGGTTGTAGGTAGATCATTGTGATCAGTGCCCCTTTTCTCCTCTCCACCTTCCCTTTACCCTCCTGGTCTCACTACTTTCAGTATTGGTCCTGAGGAGCTTATCTGTCCTGGATTCCCTGTGTTGCGAGCTCTTACCTGTACCAGTGTATAGCTGCTCTGGTGTAGCTGGATTTATAAGATAGAATTGGGGTCATAATAGCGGGGGATGGTGGTGGTAGGAAGCATTAAAAAACTAGAAGAGAGGGCTGAGCCCCTGTGGCGTAGTGGTTGTGCGCGGGACTGCGGCCCACTAGGATGGAGGTTCGATTCCGGCTCCCAGGAGCAAAGGCTGGGCCTCCTACTTCCACCACCAGGGCAGTGATGCCTTAAAAAAAAAAAAAACTAGAAGAGAGTTGTATGTTTCATCGGTGCTAGACTGCACCCTGACTATCTCATCTCAAAAAACAGCTCTTGTAGGCCCAACAGAGCACATGGGGCTGCCATGAATCAGGATGAACATGACACCAACTAGGGTTCTTGTGCTGACTTTAATGCACGCTGCCCCCACTCCCCCCCGCCCCCAGAACCAGCTGTGAGCCCTGTTGCTTCCGTTTGTTCTGTGTGGTCAGGAGGGTCAGAGACATGTCCCTGGAGAGAGGTTTGACTCTGGCTTCTTCTTGTTTCAGGGCGGAGCCAGTTCTATCCCGAATCCAGGAAAACAGGAAGCGCGTGATCCTCCCCTCCATTGACAACATCAAACAGGACAACTTCGAGGTGCAGCGGTATGAAAACTCGGCCCACGGGTACAGCTGGGAGCTGTGGTGCATGTACATCAGCCCCCCGAAAGACTGGTGGGACGCCGGGGACCCGTCACTGCCCATCAGGTCTGTAGCACGTGGGGCTCCAGGCTGGTCCAACCCCACACGCGTGGGGTTGCTGGGGAGAGATTGGGAGGGGGTACAGGAGTAGTGACTGGCACCTCCTGTGAATGGATGCTGGAGGTTCGCATCTTTCTTGTGGAAGGCAGAGAGGGCCTGCTGGTTTCTGGGCAGTTGATTTCAAATGCACATTTTAGCCAACAGCAACTGTGAAGGTTTAAAGATAATAATCCTATCCATACTCTTTTGTTCTTCCTCATAAATGGTGAACCTTGCCTGGAAGCCTTCAGGGATCATGTTTGGGAGGTATCTGTTTCTGGGGCTGCCTCATCCCCCAAGCTTTGTCTTGACCCTGAGCTTGGCACCTTTTGCCACTGGAATGCATCAGAACTCAATTTCACCGAGTCGGTTCTGAGTCAGAGACCCTCTAGGACAGGGTAGAACTGCCCTGGTGGGCTTCTGAGATGGCGATTCTCTATGGGAATAGAAAGCCTCATCGTTCTCCCTTGGAACGAACGGCTGGTGCTTTTGAACCACTGACCCTGCCATTGTTAGCAGCCCCGCATGTAACCCACCACCACACCAGGGCTCCATACAAGACTGGTAAAACCCACTGCCGCCGAGTTGATGCCACCTTTGGCCACGATTCAGGAACACGTACCAAAACAAAAGACCATGACCCACTGATTCCTCCACCTGATGGCAACCCCCAGTGTGTTAGAGAGGAACTGAGCCCCCTGGGGTTGTCAACAGCTGTGTTGCGAGCAGTAGATCACCAGGCCTTTCTTCTGCATCACCGTGGGGTGGATTTGAACTGCCAACCTTTGGGTCTGCAGCTGAGCTCTCCTAGAAAAGGATAGTACTTCTAGGGCACACTGGAAGCTAACAGACGGGCCCCTGGGGATGGGAGAAGGAAGCCCCCTTACACCCCAATCAGGAGGCTGAAACACAAAGCTTTCTGGACTGAAACTTTTACCAAACTCACTGCCATTGAGTTTATTTCAACCTGTAGTGACCCTACAACACAGGTTAGAGCTGCCCCTGTGGGTTTCTGAGATGGGAACTCTTTAGGGGATCGGAAAGCCTCATCTCTCTCCCATAGAGCGGCTCACAGTTTTGAACTACCAACCCTGTGGTTAGCATCCCAGTGCCTTACCCAGGTTATCGACACCCATAGAGATGGAACCCCCCCAGGAGTAGCTCTGTCCCTTCCTGCAGCTTCGATGCTGTGAGCTCAGAGGAGTCTCCATGGCAGTGAGTTTGGTTTTGACTTAGGCAGCATCCTCCCAGACGTCCAGGGGAGGCTGACTTCCTGCCCTGACAGGTCACCTGGAGCTGACAACAGGAAGTATTGGTGACAGAGAGAGAGGGGAGATTACCGTGCAGGTCTTTGGGGTGCCCGAGCAGCATCTGTAATTGCTGTCTCTGCACAGCACACGGGGCTCGGAGCAGATAGCCCGCTTGTATCTAACGAGTGATGGTCCCATTAACGGGCGATTAATGGGCACTTTAAAAAGGCTCAAGAAAATCGAGCTGTGATCCCAAGCTGAGAACGCCTCCCGCATCTCTGATGTGCAAAATAGAATGAAACTCCAATGATCACATTCATGTGTCATAACTCGGAACTGCTTAATTGGCTAGTAGTCGATGGAGAGATGTAATTGCTGGGAAGTCTGTCTGTGGCCCTTCTGAGAGCACGAAAACAGTTTCAATCTGGTTTCTGGAAATTTCAGGAGGTGAAAGGTCTTCCCCCGTCTCCCTCTCCACTCTGGGAGGCCCATACATTGCGAGTTTTTCTGGAAAGGGTGGGGCCAGCAACAATTCCTTCATCTTCCAGATCACTGTTAGGTGAGTCTTTAGGCCCTGAGACATCCTGAGCAGACAGAATACTCTCGGCCCCCCAATCAACGAAGGAGGGCTCTTCTCAGACTGAGAATGACACAGATGGTGCCCAGACAGGTGTCCTTTCATCCTGTGGTCCCATGTGGTACCACGGTGGCCCTGCGTTTGAGCAGCTAAGGACAGCCACGCCCACCCCTCTCCAGGTGTCCGACCGCTGATTGGAAATAGGTGAGTAGAGGAAGGACTCTTGATGCTCCTTCCGAAACCATGAAGCAGTTGGAATACAGTTTCTTGAAATGTTGGCACATGCCAGTTCCTCTCTGCCGATCTGGTGATGAAACGTCGGCTTCGCCCCGTGTGCAGCGGAACAAAACACTTCCGGGTACTGTGTCAACCCTGGGTGGACCTTACTTGGCAGCCCAGAGTGACAGCCACTGTGTCCGCCCATCTTGCCACGGACCCTCCCCTTCTTTGGTGCCCCTCTGCTTTACCACGCATGGCGTCCTTCTCATCCCCAGGGACCGCCCTCTCCAAAGTACGGGGGCTGAGCTCTCTCCATCCCAGCCTCTGAGGAGCATTCTGGCTGTTTTTCTTCCGAGACAAATGCATCGACTCCATTGGCAGTCCATGCTACCTCCAGCATTCTTCACCCACACCCTAATCCGAACACGTCGGCAACAATGAGGTGTCATTAATGGGTGCGCGACAGCAGGATGCTTTCAGAGGGCTGCCCACAATCAGAGTCGGGCTGCTTCTGCCAGGTGCCAGTGATGTCCCTGGCTGGCATGGAGCCCCCTGCCACCAAGTGGGTGCCAGCGGGATAGAACTGCCCCCGTTGCTTCCCCAGGCTGCCGTCCTGATGGGAGCCAGAGACTCTCTCGTTGGTGGGCTCCCACGGCTGACCCTGCACTTGGCAGCCCAGCCTATCACCCTCTGCACCGTCAAGGAGTGTGAGGTGGCCTGTAATTAACGACACTGTTTCATTAATAACTCATCTGAGCCGATGATTAACCATTAGCCAGGCTTCACCCAACATATAATTTGATAATAAATTATGAGTTACGGAAGCCACGGGCGGGCGTCGGACCCTTCTGGATGCCAGGGCTGTTTTGGGGAAGAGCACAGCAGAGGTCTTGGAGCGCGTGCACACATGCGCTTCACGGGAGATGGGCCTGCTCCCCGGCCCCTGCCCCACCCTCTCCTGGAGAAATATGATCAGCTCACGCAGGAGGAGAGTCGGAAGTGAAGAATAGGGGTTGGGGAGGAGGCGGGGGTTAAGGCCAGAGAGCACTTTCCCTCTTTATCAGCCCTTGTCTTTTAGGCGGGGATGCAGGTGGGAGTTGGGAGGATTACAGCATTGCCTGTCCCTAAGAAGACTCGGGCCCTGGGCTGTGGACAACTCCTCAGCTCGGTTGGTGAGGGGAGTCCACAGGTGTGAATTGAATGGACAGGGAACCTCTTAGCCACTCTATATGGGCGTCGTCATCGTTGTGTTGTGAGGTGCGACTAGGCTGATTTCTGAACAGTTAGCAGCCCCCAGGTGGCCGAGGAGAACAACCCCCGGGGAGTGGTGGGGGGGGGGGCGGATTCTAGGCAGATCAAGACCACCAGCCACTCCACGGGAGAAAGATGGGGCTCTCCCCTCCAGGAAAGAGCTACACTCTTGGAAACCCACAGGGACACTTCCGCCCTGTCATGTCGGGTCATTGTGAGTCAGAATTGACGAGAAAGCAGCGAGTGCAATTATAGTGTGTGTATGTATGTGATTTGACAGCAGCTAAAAATGACAACAAATACCCAAGTTGTTGTTTTTCTTCTTCTTCTTGATCTACCCCTCTGGCAAGTCTTCTCTCTGACCATAGGGACCTTACAGCCCTTCTCTTGTCCTTTGGCTCCAGCTTACCCACCCAGATGGTTGGATTAGTGCCCGCACACTTGCAGGGAAACTTCAGGAAGATTTGCATTTCGGAAGATTGATTCAAGTCTGGTCCCAATGAGGCATACATTGGAAGTCCCACATGTTCCCTCATTCCAAAATGCTGTGCATTCCATTATCCCTGATATCTGCTTGAACTTCAGATATGTCTTCACATCCCAGGGCCCCACAATCTCACAGAACCCACGGCTCATTAAGGAAATAACTCCACATGGCTGTGGGGGCTGCTAAGACCCAAATCTGACATCATGACTTCCATTGTCTGGAAGAGCCTCCTCTTCCATAAGGCTATAGAAGCTCGTGGGAATCAGCTCAGGGGACAGGTTGCAACTCATGCCCCAAGGACGAGCTTGGGCAGAGGCAAGCCTGTGTCCAGATGCAGAGGAAGTGAAGAGGCTTGGCCAGAGTTGATGAGCACAACAGGTGCCAAGACGAGAAACAGCCAAAGGTTGAAAGCAGGTCTCGCTTGCTTAGCCAGGCAAGAGAGCATGCTAGCACTTATGCCAAGATGCCTACCCAGTTCCAGCCCAGCAATCTTTTTGAACAGTAACTGGTCTCTGACCGGTATTCAGCACAAGTGACTCAGCACTGGTCTTCTGCACAGGGTCCATCAGGAAAGGAAGATTACAGAGATGGCATCTTGCCCATTTCTGAGACTTGGATGGAGGGATGGTTTTTGCCCTCTGCCTTCTGATGGAAAGCCTCTCCGCAGACTGCAGACACAGAGAAACCGCAGGTAGTGACTTGCATCAGACCCTCTAGTAAGGTAAGGACTCAAAGTAGACCCCCTTGGGTTAGGCATGGATGTCTAGAGAAATAAATCCAGAGGCACCCGTGTGCGTATACAGAGAAACTTCCTGAAAAGGAGTCATTACATATCTTGAGGGCATCCGAGCCCAGTCCAACTCAAGTCCCTAAGTCGGATGCTAGTCTGTAAGCCCCTCTTCAGATTCATGCAATGATGCCGAATGCAGGAAGATGACAGACTGGTGGGCACAGTGTCACATGGACCCAAGGTCAGTGACAGTGTGGCAGAGTACCATCAGCTCTTAGGGTCAGCAGCAGAGTCTCAGCAAACAAGAAGGCAGAGAGGCAGAGAAAGGGCAAATCCTGGGGTCCCTCCTCTTAAAAGAAGGCCACGCCCCCAAGGAGGATCATCAGACTGTGACCTGCTTGACAGATAGGGTTCCACATCTACACTTTTATAAAGATGGACATTAAATCCTCGACTAGTACATCACTTCAATCCTGTCTCAGCAGCATAATGTAACTGTCTCCAGAGGTCTAGTCAGTCACTGCCATCAGGTTGATACTGACACAGAGCCACCCTGCAGGACAGAGTAGAGGTGCCCCTGTAGGTGTCTGAGACTGTCACTCTTTATGGGAATAGAATGCTATGTTAGACAGGGTTCCCTAGAGAAACAGAACCAGGACACTTATGATTTTATATATATATTTGTGTAGATAGATAGATAGATAGATAGATAGATAGATAGATAGATAGATACAGCATAAGAAATAGACAGCTAATTCGTCTAAAGAGCTGTACAAATGGCTCAGTGCAACTCACTTCTGTGAGACAGCTAATATACTGGCAGTCCTTCAAGTCTTGAGGACCACTGAGTGCAAGTCAAGGAAGCAGACAGCTGAGTCCTCTGTAGGGCAACCCAATCTGGCCACAGGCAGCAAGCAGCAAGGCAGGCCACCAACAGTCAGCCAGATGACATGTTCTGACCCTCCACTCCAGAAGTGTGGCAAAGCACGTCTTGAAGGAACCTCATACTGCAGTAGCACAGCCCACGGGTAAGTGTCCCACAGATCGTGTAGCTCTCAAGTTATGGCAGAGAACCAGCGAAGGCAGCCGCACACCAGTCCGATGATCAAAGAGCAAGAGACAAGAAAGGCAAGACTGGCCGAGCCATTTCTCTCTTTGCCCTTCCATTAATCCCACATGTATATTGGCCAGGTTGGCACAATAAACCTATCCATCACAGATGCCTTGTCTTTCTGCAATAGAGCAGCTGGTGGTTTCGAACTGCTGAACTTGTGATTTTATACAGCCCACTATGCCACAGGGTCCTGATGGCCTGAGGTGACTCTCATCATCCCAGGAATAAATCCTAGGATTTATAATGCAGCACAAACTGAAGGGGTTACAGCTACGAGGTCCGTATTAAGTAACTAACTCGGGGCCAAAGGAAGAAGAGGTAGATATTTTTAGTGATAGGGGAATCTACACAGGCTCTTAGGGGCCATCCCCCAGGCAGTCCCTTTGAGGCAGCTTCTCATGATCAAATGGCAGCACCCTGACACAGTGACCAATGCATTGCTTCAGGGTGGGATCCATGGCCCTTCTTCATCTTCCCTGTGACCCCTCCGCACTGGACTGGCTATTGCTGTGTTTCCTGTTGTCTGACACCCAGCTCTGGCTGCCAGATGCCTTTCCCGCGGGAGGCAGAGTTCCCAGGCAGTGCCCTGGAGCGAGAGAACATTCGCAGGATAAGCGCTCTGGGTGGTGACAAGCTGGCAGACATCCTTCCGTCAGCCGGCATATATTGTGACAGCGCACAGCAGCCGGGGGATTCATCTGAGTACTGTGGGGAGGACTTTCCTCCCCCTTGACAAAGCGGTTCAGTGTTGCCACGGCTGCCACGGAGCAGACAAGTCTCGTTGGCAATGCCACAAGATTTGAGAAATTAGGCTGCACTTCGCTGCCGAGTTAAATTCCCAGTCCCTGGACACACAGGGAAATCTGTGGTACTATGAATTCTCATCCATTGGGTTGGGAAGATGGAGGTGGGGCAGAGGAGCACCGGGCTCAGGCTCCTCTCTTGGGTTGGAGGAATCAGGACGTGTATACACTTGCAGAAGCAGGACATCGGCACTTGTGGCATATGGACATGTAGCGTGTGGCAGCTGTGTATGCGTAAGGTTTCTCCAGCCCAGACATCTACCTCGGTCCCTGGCTCCTCTGGAGAAAGAATTCAAGCCGAAGCCTGGCTTGTGTGATCCAAACGAGTTTTATATAGGTTAAAAGAAGTTTCGGGTTCACACAGGCACCTCACCCCACCCCACCCCCACACACGCCCCACCCCGCCACCTCCCTCTGCCTGTCCAAAAGCTGCTTGAGAGAGACCTATTGGCTCCAGGCTCCTGCCTTTTCAATCTGTTGGCCAGGAGGCGTGGCTGATGACTCTGGTCAACCTCATTGGCTGAATTGAATTCCCCTGGACGAGGTGAGCCAATCCAGTTGCAGCATTTCTGGCCAGCAACCTGGACCCTTGAGTATGTGCTGTGTACCTTTATTTCCTGACTGATAGCTCAAACCTCCAAACATGCCTAATGGATAAAGTGACCAGATTTTAAGTGGGACACCATAGACAGGGTGGGGGGTGGGAGAGGGTTTTGATTAAAAATTACGGAGCAACAAAAATTTTCATAGAACACACAAAAAATATATATATATATATATATATATATTGTAATATATAAGGTGACCAGACATACCGCTTTTTAACAATTTAACAACGTCCTGCGGTGTTTTAAAATTAAAATAAATATATTACAATACTATTTTTGCGTTCTATGAGAATTTTTGTTGCTTGATATAGACCAAATTTTTAATCAAGAGCCCTCCCCCCGACTCCTTGCTCCCAGTCAATGGTGTCCCCCTTAAAATTTGGTCACTTTAATAATATATTTATTTTAATTTCAAAATGCCACTGGACATTGTTGAATTGTTAAAAAGTGTCACCTTACTAATGCCCCCCCCCCTTTTCTCTACACTATCTACCTATCATATGTACACGTGTGGATTCTTGCATTGTGCAAAAATGTGACCTTGAGCACTTACTGATTCTGGGGCCCAAGGCATGGCATTTTCGTGGCCTTGGGTGCATGCGAAAGTTCGACCTTGAAGGAGGAGAAAGTTTGACCTTGAAGGAGGAGGATGCAGGAAACTGGCGGCAATCGGACTAGGGTGTTGGAGGAGAATACTGAAGGTCCTGTGGACTGGCAAAAGAACAAAGAGCTCTGTCTTGGAAGAAGCCCAGACAGGATGCTTCTGAGGGACACAGGTGACGAGACCAGTCCCTGGACACTGTGGCTGTGCCATGGGCTTGAATAAGGACCGCGGCGAGGACAGCTCAGGACGGGGTGGTGTACTCAGGGTCTCTGTG
>PVJH01025610.1:0-31235 GCA_004026705.1 Nesogale talazaci
CCCCCCCCCCCCCCCCGCCCCGTCCCCCACCGTCAGTGTCTGCTCTCTGTGTTTGTTCATCTGAAAATGTCTATTTCACTTTCATTCTTAAAAAAATTTTTGGAGGTGGTGAGAATATAGACTTCTAGTGTGATAGTTATGTCTTCCAGGGTTTCTCATTGGGGCTAGAAGCATATGTTCATCTGTGAATTGACCTCATATAGGGAAAATGTGGCTTTCCTTTGCTGCTGTTCCCAGTTAATTTCATGAAGTCGCAGAATATTCACTCATGTAGCCGATTTTGCTTCATAGTCACCTTCTAGAAAAGGGTAGAATTGTCCCTGTGAGTTTATGAGACGGTACCTTCTTACTTGAGCAAAAAGCCTCCCCTTTCTGCTGGCCGAGTGGCTGGTGGTTTTGAACTGCTGGCCTTGATGCTTGCAAACACACGTCTAACCACTACGTCACCACGCTCCGCACATTAGAATGGGGTGGGTCCTAATTGCTAATGGCTAGATGCCATTTTATACAGAGGCGAGACATGTAAGTAAAACCACGCACGCAGGGAGATAGCAGGTCAAGGCTTCCCAAGACGCATGCACGACTACAACCAACTGAAGACGACACGGGAAGATGTCCCCGCTAGGACCTACCTGTAAAAAGAAAACCCCAATAATCCACCCAGCTCGGCTTTCTGGCCTTCGGAACTGTAAGAAAGCCGACTTTTGTTTTTTAACATCTCTGTTTTGTGTTATTTTCTTATGTCAGCCCTAGGAAGCGATGACCCTGGGTACAGTGAAGACCCCATTCCATTCTCAATTTCTGGGGCGATCGGGGCAGCGCCCCTGTTGCTTCTTTGATCGGTCTTCACAGCGGACCCAGGAGGGAAAGATGGGGGCCATTGTGTTAGGAAAGCAGAGGAAACTCGTCTTATTGCAGCTTCTGCTGGTCGAAGCTGGCAGTGTATGTGATCTTCAGCCACTGCTTCTCTTACAAGGAGCTCCCCACCGAAGGATTTCTGACGGACCACCGCGGAAGCCAGGGGAGACGAACCCTCCGCATCCCCTCCCACGTATCTCTCTCCATTCCCCCTTGGAAGAACCGCTTTCGTACCCGGAGATCAAAAGTGATGGGTTTTTAAAAAGTAAGTAATCTGCCTTCTCTCTGTTTTCAACAGCTTCAGTTTGTCATTAGTTGTCATCAGTTTTACTGTAATGTACCCTTGTGCTTGGTGTTTTTGATATTGCTTGATGCATTAGGGCTAATCTAGGCTCTTTTTTTTTTAATCTGAACAGTATTAGTGGAACACTTCTCAATCAGTCACTGGGTAATTCACTCCAAATTTGCCACGCACACAACAGGTGGGTATGAAAAGGATTATTACTCACATAAGATAGCTTTCTCAGGTAGGCTTGAAAATGGCTTGGGAGAGAAAGAGAGCTCCCAGGCTAAGAATGCTGGCTTGGGAGAGCTGGGGATTGGAGTGAGGCCAATGGGAGCGTTTCCATACTGGGTTGGAACATCCTGTTAGTGCCCCAGGAGGGAGCTCCCTGGTTTTCTATCACCTTACCGGGTTACGGGTCGGCCATTAAACATCAAGAGATAAATTCAAGTTCTTTCACACACCATCCTGTTTACAGGCTTTTCCATAGTAGGTCTGTGTTTGGATACGTCATTTGTTTTCTTGCAGCTGTTGGTCATCCACAAATGTGCTGTAAGCAGCGAGATTTGCCAGATAGACTTGTGAAGAGAGAGTGGTTTATTTTCCAACCTAGGATATCCTGGAACCTCCATTTCCTCTACTTCCTGAGACTTAAGGGGTTTTGTTTGTTTGTAAGTGCATCTCTCCTTTCTATGGAAGCAGGAATTTGATAAGTGCCTCAACACTGGATCTTGTCTTCTTGGTACAGTCATAGGATGGCAAGATCTGTCTAGTTCCCTTAAAGATGACATGCAGTGAGCGGCCATCCAAGTCAATGTCTCGGCTGAATTCAGCTGCATGAATAACCTCAAATATGAAAACAAACAAATCCAGCCAAACCATTTACTTGTGGAAAATATGTTACTACTGTGTTAGGCATTTTAATATTGAAGCAGATAGTTAGACAGCTGTAGAGAACTTGATGTAGGAGTTGGGACCAGAAGGAAGCTATAGAAAATCTTTTGGGGCTTTTCAAACCAGATGGTTGGTGGTCAGGGACTTGGAAAAACTTGGGAAAAGACTGCTCTGGGGGTGGGGTGGGGTGGTGGTGGAGGTGGTGGAAAGAGACCCTAAATTCAAATGTAACTTCTAGATACATACTTTTAAGATCTTAATCAGGAAAAAGACAAAAACAAATACCCAGAAAAAAGGGAAAAGCCTCAACAGGAGGCCATATGGTGTCCAAGGAGTCAAAGAAACTCAATTATTTAAATAGGATTATGGAGAACACAGGGAGCTCACAGTGGCAGAATAAGTCATCATCTGCTACCCAGAGGAGAAAAGTTTGTAGGATTAATTTATAGTCCTCCATCCAAGACACTCAGGACCTGGTCATGACGATGTGATCCTGCGGTTAGGTGTTGTCATGTAGGGTGTGACTCTTTGGGATTGTGTACATCAGGAACAAAACACTGCCCAGACCAGTACAGTCTTCTTATTTTATGTTTGAACCCATCATGGGGGCCACCGAGCCAATCAATCTAAGGGAACACGCCCCCCCACCCCCACCCCAGCAAGTGCCTGAGGGTGAAGATGCCCCTCCCTGGCTGGGTAGGGAGTGGTAGTAATGTCTTTCAAAAACACTCTGCCTGAGGGCAACGCTTTTCACCTTGGTGATCAATAGTCAGAAAAAACTGTGGAGGAGTGGTGATACCGGGAGGGTAGAGGGATGAGTGGAAGGGGGGAACCGATTTCAGGGATCTACGTATAACCTCCTTTCTGGGGTATGGACAACAGGGAAGCGAGTAAAAGGACACATCGGACAATGGACGATGTGAAAAAAATAATAACAATTTGTAAATTATTAAGGGTTCATGGGGGAGGGAGGGGAAGTGGGGAGGGAGAGGAAGCATGAGCTGGTACTGGAGGTCTAAGTGGAAGGAGGATGTTTTGAGAGTGATCATGGCAACAAGTGTGCAAATGTGGCCTGCATACAATTGGTGTGTGTATTGATCGTGGTGGGAGTTGTATGAACCCCCAATAAAATGATTTATTTTTTAAAAGGGGGGGGGGGAAAGAGGAGCTTATAGCAAGCGTTCAAGTAGAAAATATTTGGAAATGAAGATGGCAACATGTGTATAAATATGCTTGATACAAATGATGTATGGAATGTTATAAGAGCTGTAAGAGCCCCCCAATAAAATCATTGGGGAAAAAACAAACTCAGGAGGGTGAACCTATATGGAGACCGAAAAATGGACTTAGAGCTTCAACTATAAACTGTACATGAGACAAAAATCTTACTATTCTCACTTCTAAGGAACATTCTGGCTGTCCTTCTCCCAAGACAGATTTGTTTGTGTTCTGGATATCCAAGGTACTTTGAATATTCTTTGACAGCACTAGAATTCCAATTAATCCATTCTTCTGCATTCTCTTTTACTCAATGTCCAGCTTTCATATGCAAATGAGACCAAGAAAAAAACCTGCTTGAGCCCGGCACACCTTAGTCCTCAAAGACACATCCTTGCTTTCAACAATAAAGAGCTCTTGTGCAGTAGATTCACCTGATGCAATGGGTTCTTTGATCTCTTGATGCTGCTTGCTTCAACGTTGATTGTGAATCCAAGCAAGGTCACAGCATCCTTGACAACTTCAGTCTTTTCTCTGCTTATGGGTCCATTTGTGAGGAGTTGGGTTGTCTTTACATTAAGTTGAAATCAATATTGACGCCTGTAATCCTTGATCTTTATCAGCAAGTACTTCAAGTCCTCCTCACTGTCAGCAAACAATATCTGCATATTAAAGATCGTTAATAAACCTTCCTCCAATCCTGACGCCATGTTCTTTTTCATGTATCCTGGCATCTCTGATTATTTGCTCAGCATACAACCCTAACACACCTTTCTTGATTTTAGGCAGAATTCTTTTGTTCTTTTTGAATGACTACCACTTGACTCATGTACAGTTTCTATATAAGCACAATGCAGTGTTTTCTATGCTGAATTCTGAAAGGGTATATTGTCAGGTGACCAGATGTCCCACTTTTTAACAATTTCACAACATCCCACAGCATTTTAAAATTAAAATAACTATATTACAATACTATTTTTGCATCCTAGGAAAATTTTTGTTGCTTCATGTAGACCAAATTTTTAATCAAGAACCCTACCCCCTACTCCAGGTCAATGGGGTGGTCACTTTAGTCTATTGGCTTCTTTTATTTTTATTTTATTTTATTTATTTATTTTCTCAGGGGAGAGCGCAAACGCAGTCCCCCACTACCACAAGTTATGAGTTTCCCATATTTGGGGAAATCGCAGGGGTCAGCACATTCGGAGTGTAATGAATAGGTTTCACCCTGGGAAGACCACCTTCGTGATCATGGCATCTCCCCTGCCAGGTAAGTATATGGCTTTTTTTTTTTTTTTTTTAGGCATCACTGCCCTGGTGGTGGGAGTAGGAGGCCCAGCCTTTGCTCCTGGGAGCCGGAATCGAACCTCCATGCCAGTGGGCCGCAGTCCCGCACACAACCACTACGCCACCGGGGCTCAGCCCCAGTATATGGCTTCTTAAAGTTGAATATACTATAGTATCAGACAAGAAAATGGCTAAAGAAAGAACTTTTTCATTTGTAAGATTTTGGAAAGTATACAGAGAGGTTCATGCTTTGCTAAGTTGTCAAGTAAGAGAATTCATTGTCTTTTTTTTTTTTGGGGGGGGGGCTTCGCTGCCTCTGGTGGTCGTGGGCGCTACCCAGTACTGCTCCTGAGAGCCGCTGCTGGATTTGAACCACCAAGCCCGCGGGCTGCAGTTCCACACTCAACCACTTAGGCCACCAGGTCTCAGCCCGAATTCATTGTCTTTAGGTAATAAATCTTAGAATTAGAAATAATATCCATATGAAGACTAAACTTAATGATATGATTCTAAAACCCTTTGTTAAGATCTCTGTAAGCTGTGAAATTTATCAGACTTGTGAAGAGAAGTCAGTTTGTTTTCCAAGCTAGGACATCCTGGGTTTGCTATATTTCCTCTAGATTCTTCTAGGACTTGAAGTTTTTTTTCCTTTTCTTGAATGCAGCTCTTTCGTATGGAAGCAGAAACTTGATAAACGCTTGAACACTGGTTCTGATCATCTTGGTACCCTGTCATAGGATGGCAAGCTCAGTCCAGCTCCCTTAAAGATGAAAAACCACACGGAGAGGCCATGCAACCCAGCCAGTCAAAGAGTCAGTTGAATTCAGCTGTGTGAATAATTCAGCTGCGTGAGACTTTCGGTGGTGTGAATAGATCCTGTCAGATAAGTGAAAGAGCTTCTAAAGTCAAGTGACCAGAGGTCTCGCTTTTCAACAATTTAACAATGTCCCGCGGCGTTTTAAAATTAGAATAAATATATTACAGTACTATTTTTGTGTTCTAAGAAGATTTTTGTTGCTCATAAAGACCAAATTTTTAATCAAAAACCACCACCCAGTCCCTGGTCAATGGTGTCCTGCTTAAAATCTGGTCACTTTATTATAGACCAAAATTTTAATTAAGAACACCCCCCTGCCCCCCTCCCCCAATGGTGTCCCACTTCAAATCTGGTCACTTTATCACAAGTGGGAATCAGATTAGGCATTGTGCTCCCAGAAGGAGTTACTCGTCTTGGGCACTCCCCAGGGATAGTTAGTTCTACTCTGCCATGTAGGGCTGCTGTGCGCCAAAATCGGCCGATGGCAGTTAACCGCGTCACCTGCTCACTGCAGGGGGTAATTCAAACCCACCCAGGCGTATGAAGAAAGTATGAAGACGCTCAATTTTGTCTAAGCTGGATACAAACAAGCAAACAAACAAGCTTGCCCTCCCAAGAAGGGAGGCGAAGGGATGCTTTGTTGGTAAAGAGGCGGAGATCTGAGACCACAGACCTGGGGCTACAGCGGCTTGTGTTACTGAGTGAGAGCCTGACATCTGTCCTTTTCAGGAACAGAGAGGATCATACCACAAGTGATAGTCTAGTTAGGGTGAATCCTTAATATGATGAGACTTATTGCCAGCCACAGAAATTTCGTTCAATTTCTAACTTTGAAAGTCATAGTAAGGGCTGAACCCCGGTGGCGTAAGTGGTTGAGTGCGGAACTGCAGCCCGCAGGCTTGGCGGTTCAAATCCAGCGGCTGCTGGGAAGCGCCCACGACCACCAGAGGCACTGATGCCCACAAAAACGAAAAAAAACAAAAAAAAAAGAAAGTCATAGTAAATACTGGAGGCTTGATATCGCACGTGAAAATCAATTTACTAAATGTGAAGTCAGAGTCTGGATTATAGAAGGCATCATAAACCATTCACTCCAGGTCTATGACAAAGTTACTACCCCAGGACTATTGCTTCGCTTGTTCCTGCTTGAACAACCAACGTGCCATGGGTCCCTTCTCTGAAACTCAATGTACTTGTTATTATTGGGACCTCATAGTCAAAGGAGATTTGAAATTGCTTTACTTGCTTGATTTGCATTAAAACATTCACATTTTAAGATTTAGTGAACTATTATTGGACCATAAGACCCAGAAGGAGGCTGATCCCTGATGGCATTGTGGTTGTGTGCGGGACTGCAGCCCACACGGTTCAAATCCAGCAGCAGCTCTCCAGGAGCAAGGCTGGGTTTCCTAACCCACCAGGGCAGGGATGCCACAAAAATAACAATAAAAAAAAAACCAGAAGAATTCAATTAGCCACATAACAAAACAAAACAAAAAACCACCACATTGTCATCAAGTTTGTCCTGACTCAATTTATCCCAATTCTCTGTAACAATTGTCCCATGAGGTTTCTGAGGCTGTAATCTTTTTTTTTAAGGCATCACTGCCCTCTGGTGGTGGGAGTAGAAGACCCAGCCTTTGCTTCTGTGGAGGAGCCGCTGCTGTGTAATCTTTTTTTTTTTTTTTAACAGTTTCATTGGCATATAACAGCATGTCATACAGTTCAATCAATCATATCAAGGAAAATTGTACAACGATTGCCATATCATTTTTAAAATCCCCCCTAGAGTAAAAATCGCCTTTAAGAGGGACACCATTGACAAGGGGAGAGGGGTTCTTGATTAAAAAATTTGTCTATATGGACCAACAAAAACATTCATAGAATAAAAATAATATTGTAATATATTTATTTAATTTTAAAACGCCGCAGGACACGGAACAAATTGTTAAAAAGCGGGACGTCCGGTCACCTTACTTTAAATTGAGTTGTACAGTCAGTTCTAATGCTCCCTCCCGCTCCCGCCTTCATTTTTTATTCCTGACATCCCCTTTCCCTCCCTATCGCCCACTCCCCCTCCATCCCCTACCAACTCTTGTATCAGTTATTATCACTATACATCCACAGAAACAATCAAAGCCAAAATCGAAATAAGTGGTAAGGACAAAATAGTAATAACATAAAGACAAAACGATAAGTAATAAGAAAGGAAAGGTCATTATCAATGTTCCAAAAACCAGGGAAGAAACTTCTGTCATGGGACAAATAAAAGATACTTGTACCCAGAACCAATTCAGGTCATGTCACTAGGGAGGACACCTGGCCAAGGGTGAGTCAGTGTTTGATTCAGCAGCAGCAGCATCAACACTGCAGTTGGGTTGGAGGCTCCCACTACCCTCCGCAGAGGCGGTAATCTTACTGAAGCAGATTATTGTACCTTTCTCCCATGGAGCACCTAGGGGGCTCACACTGTTGCCCTTTCAAAGTTAGCAGCCAAATGCTTTGACCTGTGCACCACTAGGGTTTCTTTCAATTATCCACTCACCTTTGTGGTGTGACGTGTGTGTGTGTGTGTGTGTGTGTGTGTGTGTGTGTGTGTATTATGGCTCGAAGCAACAGCACCATCTAGTGGCTTTTCTTCATGTACAACACCAGTCTTGAAAATGGTAGTTTGGCTTCACACTAGGCTGCTAACCAAAGGTTGGACTCCAGACCGACAGGCCTTGAGATTTACTTGCAAAGGGTCAGTCTGAGTTAGGCTGGTTTGTCTAGACAAAGTCAGGTGACACTTCTATATGCATAAGAAATAACTTTATTAAGAGCTAATACCAAGGGTTTAAATAGAAAACAAATGTTTTGGAGATGATGGCAACAAATGTACAAATGTGCCTGGCATACAATGGATGGATGGATGGATTGTGATAAGAGTTGTATGAGCCCCCACTAAAATGATTAGAAAACAAACAAAACCAATGACAGAAAAAAGAAAGAACTTTTTTTTTTTGGGGGGGGGGCATCACTGCTCTCCGGTGGTGGGAATAGGAGGCCCAGCCCCACTGGTGGAATTGAACCTCCGTCCCAGTGGGCCGCAGTCCCACGCACAACCACTACGCCACCGGGGCTCAGCCAAGAAAGAACTTTTATATCAAGAAGTAGTTCTACATCAAGAAAGCTTTCTTGGTTGTACAACTCTTCTTGATGTGATTGAAATATTGAATTACATGAGATGTAGGATAAGTGAATTATATGCCAATAAAACTGTTAGGGGGTGGGGAGGGAAAGCCTTGCAGCCCAGTCGAACTCAGGACCACGGGCCTGACCTTAGCTGGAACCCTCTTCAGACTCACATAGCTGCAGGCCCAGGGTGCAGAAAGGTGAAGCCGGATGCAGAGACTCACATGGAACAGAGCAGGCGGTTGACAGCTCCGAGGTTGGTTCCCAGCGTCAGTGGCTCATTTGGGGCTTCCTCTGGAGAAGAGACAGAATCATGACACATACTCCACCCCTACACACCACACAGCTTCAAGTGGACATACCATCTAACTGCCACAGACCACTCCCTGTCAATTTGACACCTGGATGATTTTCTGTCAACTAGACACTCCTGGCTACGGGTGGAGCCAGACTCCTTGGGACTGTGACCGTTTACATGATCATGAGGGACTCTGGCAACTGCTTTTTCTCTGCCACTTTGCCTTCCTCCTTTTGGGACTTCACTGGAACTCTGGGTCTATCTCCAGGGGTGAGCCACCACGTGGGCCACCCGACCCCGATGGCTATCAGTGTCCTGCCCTGTTTCCATGGAGGTTGGACCCCCATGACTCTACTCACCAGCCTGAGAGGCCCCTGCTTCACGTTTCAGTGTCAGCTACGCGAGTCGGAAGAGTACCCTGGCCAGCACTGAAACTGTGGACTTGAGTTGGACTGGGCAGGGATGCTCTCTCGGTGTGAAATGCGACTTCAGGTGGAGCTCTTTCCTGTACCTCGTAAGAGCACTGGGTTTGCTTTTCTAGACAATCCGGCCTCACAAACCTTCTCTCAGCCGCTTTGTCTAAGCAGTATCCCCTTTGTCTCAGGCAAGTCCAAAAGGCTCTCTGCTTCCCTGACTGTGGTAGTTACATAATCTCGTGTCAGTCTAAAGGTAAAGGGGCGGAGTCTAGCTTATCTATCAGGTCACGACAGATCATGCCTCCTTGGGGGCGTAGCCTTCTCATGAGGATTCTGGGAACTTCCTCTCTGTGCCTTCACCTTCCTGTGGGCAAGCCATGTGGAGCCAAGCTGAGACCTGGGTGAACCACATGGCAGAGCCCTCTGAGGCTTCTATTGCCATAGGACCCACCAGATGTTTTACCCACCAACCTGTAATTTTCCTGCATTCTGCATCATTGCAAGTGACTGTGTGAGTCTGAAGAGATTTATGGGCTAATATCAGACTTATGGGCTAAGATTGGACTTATGAACTTGATCTGGATGGAGCTAAGATGTCTTCTCCATATACAATTTCTCTTCCCTATAGAGCTCTCTCTTACACATATACTAGGATTTGGATTAGTTTCTTTGGATTAGAATTCTTTGGATTCTAAGTCTTTGGATTAGTTTCTCTAGCCAACCCGGCCCAACACAGTGGGCTTCAACTACACACCTACTACATTCCTTTCCTCCATTTCTAGGAAAGAATAACCAAAGACTGCTTCTAAGAATTAAAAGTCTCACTTCCAGAAACCAACTGCGTAAAGCACATGGCCGTCCAAAGGAGAAGGGAAATCCGCTTCCACGGACTGCCAGACATGGCGCCACTCTCCACCTTCGTGATCTGTGCTCTAGAACCCCGCTCCCATGGTACCACGTTGTGTCAGGCTGGGTTGTCTAGAGAAACGAAACATGTTACATGACTAAGAAATATAAACATAAAAGAATTTGATATCAAGAAGTAATTTTATATTAAAAAAAAGCATCCCAGTTTGGCTCACGCCCCCGTCAAACACAAGCAGCTGCAGTCTGAAGATGCAAAAAGGTGAAGTGGGATGCAGAGAGATCATCAGTGGGTATAGTTCTGATGGTTGGAAAGTGTTTATCTTGACGGACCAATCATCCTGAGCATTTCTTCAAATGTTGGCTGCCTGAATGTTTTATTAGTTGAGATATCTGTTCATGTCCTCTGCCTACTTTATTTTTCTACTTTAATCATTTTTGGGAGGACTTGTACCTCACTTATCACAATACATACATACGTATACTGTGCCAAGCCCCTTTGCCTGCCTGCTGTGGTCATCCTTCTCCAGTACTCTGCTTTTCCACTTGAGCCCTTGATGTCACCTTCTCATCCCTTCCACTCCCCGCTCTCCCCTGCCCTACCACCCCTGATTACTTTATAAATTATCATTATTTTGCCAGACATCTCCCATCGCCCACTCCTCTGATGACCGTTCTTCAGATAGGAAGTTATGTATACATCTCCCTCTCTACCCCACCTTCACTCCACCCATCTAGTAACTCCACTCTCACTACTGGTCCTGAGGGGTTCATCTGTCCTGGGTTCCCCAAATGTCCAGTTCCCATCTGTACAGTGTACCTCTTCCAGTCCAGCTGGATTTGTAGGATAGTATTGGGATCATGACAATTAGGGGGAGAAAGCCTTCAGGAACTAGCAGAAAGTTGTCTGTTCCGTGACTACTTCACTGCACCCTGACTGGCCCTTCTTCTCCCTGCAACTCCTCTGTAAAGAGGTGTCTAATTGCCCATGAATGGGCCTTGAGTCCCCACCCTGTTCTCACCCCCATTCATAGTGATGTGCTTCATGTTCTTTGATGCTTGATACCTGCTCCCTTCCATCCCTCTTAATTACACAGGCTGGTGTGCTTCTTCCATGTGGGCTTTGCTGCTTATATGCTAAACAGCCACTCGTTTACCTTCCAGTCTTTAAGATCTCAGATGCTTTATCATTTGGTAGCTGGGAACTCACCCAGGAGCTCCCTCAATGCAAGAACACTTTGTTCTATGTGTTACGGTTTGAGAGCCTAAATAAGATCACCAACCCAAGTTCTGCAGAACAAAAGACAGTTTATTATAACATATAACAGACAGACTCGAATCTAGGCTACAGTCTTTATTTGGACTGCAGCCCCGAACACGAGGGGCTTACATCTTTTATAGGTTTTTGGGTAGAAAGGGGAGGAAGTAAGGATTTGGGGCAAAGGATGACCTCAACAGCAGATGTTTAAACAGGATATCTGGGGTGCGTCAGTTGTTCTGCCAAACAAGATACCTTGGTTGAGTCAGACGTTCTGCCAAACAGCATACTTGCTTTAAGACCGAACATCTGTGGGAACGTTCAGGATGGGGTTAAGCACACAGGGTTACAAAGTTTTTCATCAGGCTGAGAGTCAAGCAAGCAAGTCTAAACATTTTTCTAAAGCTTACAAACTGGCTGCTCTATTGCTCAAGTCGGCTGCTACACTATGAATCTGGTTTTCCACGATGCTCACTGGCCCAATACAATCAACGAAGTAAAATGGGTGCCTAAGCAAATGTGGTGAAGAAAGCTGATGGCTCCCAGCTATCAAAGGATATAGTGTCTGGGGTCTTAAAAACCGGAAGATAACAAAAGGCCATCTAGTTGAGAAGTGGCCAAGCCCACATGGAAGAAGCACATAGGCAGTGTGGCCACAAGGTGTTGAACAGGAAAAAAACATATCACTGTGTGCTCACCTTCCCGAGGCAATCACTGAGGACATGACATGTGGGGGCATGAGCAAGAGTGGTGAAGAAAGCTGATGGTGCCTGGCTATCAAAAGATATAGCATCTGGGGTCTTAAAGCCTTGAGAGTAAACAAGCAGTCATCTGGCTCAGGAGCAACAAAGCCCACCATAGAAGAAGCACACCAGCCTGCGTGACCCTGAGGTGTTCAAAGAATCAGGTATCAGGCATCAAAGAACAAAAATCATATCAGTGTGTGCCTACCCTCCCGATATGATCGCTGAAGACAAATGGGTACAGAGGCAAACAGAGCGGAGGAAGCTGATGGCTCCCAGCTCTGCCTACTTTTAAAGTGAATTATTTGTCTTTCGTTATTGTTGAGATATTTGTCAATGGCTTTTAAATGGAGCCCTTATAGCGTAGTGGCTATGAGGTGGGCTGTGATCAACAGTTCAAAATGCCTAGCCACTCCTTGGGAGAAAGATGTAATTCTTTATTCTCGTTAATAGTTAGTCTCGGAAACTCACAGGGCAGTTTGAGCCTATACTGCAGGGTTACCATGAATCTGCATTGTCTGGATGGAAGTGAGAAGGAAGGAGCAGATTTTAAAGGTGAGTCCCTTGTTCAGTGTTGGGTTTTTGGTTTTGTTTTGTTTTGGGGGGGCATCACTGCCCTCTGGTGGGAGTGGAAGGCCCAGCCTTGCTTCTGGAGAGCTACTGCTGGATTTGAACCTCCAACCCAGTGGGAGTTGTCAGTCCCACACTCAACCACTACACCACCGGGGCTCATCCCCTAGTGTTGTTTTTTCTCTCTCTCCTGTCATGATGCACTTTATTTTTGAAATATGGAAATATTGTTTTAAATAATCCTAAGGTGTTATTTATTTATTTAATACTCTCTGCCAAAATATTGTTTTAAATAATCCTAAGGTGTTATTTATTTATTTAATACTCTCTGCCAAAATTTCACATTCGCTTAAAATTTAAGTCAGGCTTTGTATCTCTCCACTGACACCGTCTCCAGCAAGCACTCGGCGGGCCCTTGAGTCAACCTCTGCTCTCTGGGTGAGTCAACTAACTGAGAATACTGCTCTGCTACAAGGTAGAAAGCTCCTAACTCAAATGTATGGAAAAAGGAGCGAGACTTCTGCAAAGTGCACTTTAAGAAGAGATACTTTTTGCTAATGAAAAGAAACCAGTGAGTCCTCTAAGAATCATAAAAGGGAGTATTTTACAGTAACGCACATGAATTTGGAGTGAAGAATTCTGCTGGTCCAGGCTGTTAATACGCTTCTTGCTCCTCCTGTGGGCCTCCTTCTTCTGGTATCACAAAGCCTTCATCGGTAGTGTAGAGAATGCCCACAATCCTCTGCAGCACGGGTTCGCTTTCTCCCTCGTTCTCCTGGCAGATCAACTCAGTGTTCCTTGATTTCTCAAAGCAGAAAGCTCTCTCCTTCTCCAGATCTTCCACGGCCAGCTTCAGGACGTTGACCTGCTGCGTCAATCCAGCTGCCACGCAGGCTTCTTCCTCACCCACACCTGGGCCGGTGTTCACAGGTGCAACACTTCTCTGGGTTGCAGTGGGCCACTGTGGGGCTGCCCTGCGAGGTTCCTCTGCCCAGAGGTTTCTCTGATTTATTCAGAGCTGGAGCAATGCGCAAAGGAGCCACCACGGTTTCCTGACCTTGTCTGGCAGCTACAGGGTCATGGTCTTCGGCATCGCAGTTTGCATCACAAAACTTCTTGAACCATTGAACAAATTCAAAATTGTCTTGAAACTTCCCTTTTACTAATTGTCCACGGGAATGGTTTTTGTTGACACCCATCGTCTTAAAACCCGCCTGTAGTATTTTGAAGTTCTCAATGTATTCATGTTCTAACTTAACTTGGAATGCCACTTTCTTCAAGGCAATGGAGCCAGGAAAGAGCATGTCCATAAATTGGCAATAAGAAGCCCTTGAGCACAGCTGTTGATCTTTGTCAGATTCTGCTGCAGGGACTCATTGATCCAAGCTAGCATGTCATGTTGACTCAGGTTATCGCTGGTAACTGATGGTGAGTATATGTTCACTGCCATCTTCAGCTTTCAACTGAAACTCGTCCAGTGCCCGTACCAGACTCAGGTTCCATCTTCATCTTGTGGGAGCTAACCTAGCTGACCAGAGTACCACCATTTTGAATTGAACAGCCATTTTCAATAAACCAGGCCACTTGTCCTTTAGGCTACTTGTCACAGGCTCTCAGAATGGAGCACTAGCAAAATGTCCTAAGAAGGACAATTACCACACTTTGTCCCTTCTCCACACAATACCCTCCTCACCCCCTCGTGTACTGAGAAGATATCACAATTTCTGCTAACTGCAGAGTTTCGCTTGTGTAATCCACTGGCTTGCATAACTGCATGTCCCAAGTAACACAGTCCCCTATAAAAGTCTAAGTTGAGATAGAAACAGGGTCAGTCAGCTAACTGAATCAAATGCTGCTGACCCCTGTGCAGGAATTTTTTTTCTTTTTTCCTTCCAGTCTTGTTCAAACCACCCTGCCCCATCGATAATTTCACACGCACCCCGTTTCACATCAGCGTAAAAAGCTTGTTCGGTGTTATTATCAAACATTTTCTGTGGGTTCTCTTTTAACTATTTTAGTAAAATCTTTTGATGCACCGAGTCAAACTTTTAGGACATCTCAGCCACCTATCTTATTTTCTGTTGTGTACATGTGTGTTTCCTTCTGCTTGGTAGTGTACTTATGCCATGTATTAGAACCACTAGGTTTGTTTGTCCATTTATGATCTCTATACATCTAAGTTTTACAGTTAGGGCTCTGCCATTTTGAGGACTTTTTTGTATGGGATATGAGATATAGGTCCTGTGGCATTCTTCTCTAAATGGATATCCGGTTCTTCCGGCATCATTTGATGCTCCTTCCCACGATAGAACATTTAGGGGAAAGGTAAGTGACAAATGGAAGGAAGGGAGGAATGGTAACTGAAGGTGAGGGAATGAATAAATGAGTTACATAATGGTGTCAATCCTTTAGGTTTATTCCTCAGGAGAAACTTATGGGAAAGAAATACTCTATCAAATTTTATTACAGACAGAAAGGGCAAAGTTCAGGCAACTTTTGAAGAACATAATCTGATCAGATAAGTTACCTACAGATCTGAATAGCTAATGCCTACGTAACCTCACACTTAGGAATCTACTGTAGGAAACAGAACCAGGAAGAGAGTATGTGCAGACAAATGATCTACCTCCTTACGTTAAGGAGTTTGGGGGGCCAGGGTTTCTGTGGTGGGAGACCTTCCCATTTGTAGGTTGGAGCTGTGTTCCAGTCACATTCTCCTAAGTGAAAGATTTTCCCCATCATGTCCCCCACAATAATGTCAATTTTGTTTTACTATTTGCAAGTACATGTTTGCTAATATAAAAGCTTAAAGGTTAACCGCTGGAAGGCTACTTGTTTGAAGGTTACTGCCATCAGAGCAATTAGTCATGAATGTCCTTCCCTAAGTAGGCTCCACTCCCTTCTGTAAGGATCATAGATTATTGCCCTGGAGAAGAGCTCAGAGATAGATACCCAAGGTAAAGCCAGCTCAGTGATAACAGGTCACCATCTTAACGCTAGAACCTGCCCATCTTGTTGTCTATGTACCTTTCTGTTACATGTCTGCCTCCCTTTCTTATTTTGCATGTACCCCTAACTCAGCCTTCTCCGGTTATGTGTACCCCTCTAATACAACCCCTTCCTTTTATGGATGGGCTTATCATGACTTGCATGCCTGAGATTATTAAATTTATGAGGAGTTACTGCCTTGTTGCTGGCTCCAATCACCATGGGAGAGGTGAGCCCTTGCACGCCTTGTCTCATGTCTTTTTAATTTATCTCTTGATTACACGTATGGGCCCTTTAGGACCCATCCGGATATGGGGCTGAGTCCCACAATCCACTGTACTGAGGGCTAATTGTTAATAACTATTTTGGACTAGTAGAATGATTGGGCGGGAGAAGTAAATGCTTCAAATATGGCTAGTGCCCGATTAAGTAGTTGTGGGTATCTCAGGCCATTCCCTGGGTCATTTAGCCACAACCAAACTCACTGTCATAGAGTCCTTTCCAATTCATAGTGATCCTATTTGTCAGAGTCAAACTGCCCCTGTGGGTTTTGTAGACTACACTTTCTGGGAGTAGAAAGGCACATCTTTCTTCTTCAGAATGGCTGGTGGTTTAGGATTTCTGACTTTGCGTTTAGCACTTAACTCAACTGCTAACTTCATTCACTCTTGGGGTGACTAGTGGTTTCAAAATGCTGGGCTTTTGGTTACACTAGGACACCAGGGCTTCTCATCTCACCATAGATTCTTTCTCATTTGATTGTATGGTGGTGGAATCTTATCATCTTGTTTCCTGGTGAGTCTAACAGAGAATGTCAATGCAGACACAGTTTTGTTTGTTGCTCATCACAGCACAGTTATGGGTTGTTTGGGCTGGTGTTTTCAGCTATCTATGAATGACCTGGTTGTATGGGGAGGGGGAGTACCCCTCAGGTTGCGGTCTCCCATCCAGAGAGACCAAAAGAAGTGGAAAAAAACAAAAACAAGTAAAAACAACATAAAAATATATATTTAAAAATGAGAAAAATAAAGAGCAGGGAAAAGTAGGTATGTAATAGCAAGACAGAGGGGCATCTAGATGACATCTAGGTAGAATCACCCACCCAGAGCTCCGGTTGTTAGACCAGAAAATGAAGCGGAAAGGAGGCCAATATTGGGAGGCTGGGTGTGAAAAATAGATTTCATGTTCTAGAGTCTGGTTCAGATCTCCCCCTGCAATTTTCACCCATGAAGCAATTTGAGAACTCACTGACAACCTCTCAGTCAGCAGTTTGCAATCTGTGGGGCGTGACCCCTTTGGGGGTTGAATAATTCTTTTACCAAGTCACTTAAGACCATTAGAAAATACACATTTCCGATGGGCTTAAGGACCGAGCCACTGCTCCTCTAGCCATCTCCAGGCGGGTCCGCCCATTTGCAGGTTTGCCTCTACAGGAGTACTCTGAGTGAAGACAGCTACCAATGCTACACCATGCTTCAAGATAAAATGTCCTAAGGCTGAGCCCCGGTGGCATAGTGGTTGAGTGTGGGACTGTGGCCCACTGGCTTGGTGGTTCAAATCCAGCAGCAGCTCTCCAGGTGCAAGGTTGGGCCTCCCATTCCCACCAGAGGGTAAAATGTCATTGATTTGTTATTAGAAATAGGTATTTTACAATATATAATTTTATATTATTTTGTAATTAATCACTGTGTTTTAATGATGTTCAATTTATAACAATGAAAATGCATCTTGTATATCATATATTTACACGATGATTCATAACAGAAGCAAAATTACAGTTATGAAGTAGCAATGAAAATAATTTTATGTTTGGGGGGGGTCATCACAACATGAGGAACTTTCTTAAAGGGTCATGGCATTAGGAAGAATGAAAACCACTGCTCTAAGTTCACTGTGTCTGCCCATGGGCTCTGCTAACCCCTCACCATGTCTAGCTGTCTAGTGTCTGGCACCCCTTCCTGAATATGAGATCTGAGAGTAGCGAGTGGTAATTTCCCCAGGTTGTTGAATAAAAGTGACCATAATCCCAGGCTCTCAAGGAGACTACAAGAACTAGTCACAGACCTCACACCAGAGTTCCCCTCTCTGCTATCCACCATTGCTCCTACAGTCTAGTGCTTTGTAACTCCCTCTCCAGCCAGGAATAGAGTGACTACATTGGCCATTCTCTTTGCCCCTCTCCCCAGTTCCACACCAGCCAGCATGGGTAATATCGATAAAGACTCATTTGCAGGAACTGAAGAGCCCCTGGGAAATTTACCTTTAACAGAATGTAGATCCCCAGAGCACAGCCTGCAGTGCTGTGCAGGACAGAGCCAGGAGTGACACAGTAGTGCAGCTAGGGAAGAATTCAGATCAAGTCAGACCCAAGCCACTCTACTAATCTGGTCCCCCTTGCCTGGAGTACAGTGCTGCACAGTCCCAATACCAGAGCATCCCACAAATCCATTATAAAAAGGAAAAACAAATAAACAAAAACTTTAAACACTTCCAATTCCAGGCTGTGTTTCTTCCTGTAACTTTGAAGGTAAGCCACCAGAACTCTGTCCATTAGCATAGCATCAATAAAACATGACAGCTAGAACGCTAATCCCCAGAACACAGTTAGGATTTTAATATAACAAAACAGGAAAAGCCAACAACCCAGGCTGAAAACTGGATCTACCAGTTCGGGGCTGCATACAGTCTTCGAAAGACTGAACATTGTGGCCATAGTCCAGACCAGGCCTGTTCTCATGCTGTGAACCTGCCTTAATCTGGCCCAGTGGTACACCTACAGTTGCTTGTCTCAAACCAACCTACGAGGCTTTGCCCCACTGCCACAGTACCCTGCCTACACAGAAGTCTGACTCACCACCATACTAGGTCACAGGTAGTCCTCGAAAACACTCCTACCAGTCACACACAGAAAGAGCTCAGGGCCCCTCAGTATCCCAGGAACATGGTGTCCAGTTCTTCCAAAATGACATGCAAATGGAAACACAACTCAATACCCTCAACCAATAAACAAGAAAAACAAAAAAGCAACAGTGGAAGAAGTTGTAAACCTAATGTCACTCATAGAAGAATCAGACATTGATCTGCCACAAAAAGAAATCTTCAAAATCCTGCTTGGAGCAATGCAGGATATAAGGGAAGCAATGCAGAATAAGAATGTAATGATAGAAGAGTTGAAGTCCACAATAGAAGAGATGAAGTTCACACAGCAAAGGGAAATACAAAACCTGAAGAATGAGGTAACAGAAACAAAACACAAGATAATGGACCTCACCAACAGGCTAGAAGAGGTGGAGGATATTACTGGCAATCTTGAAGACAATCAGGCAGACGTCAACAAATGGGAAAGACAGACAAGCAAGATAATCAAAAAGAGGGAAGAAAACCTGAGAATAATGACAAATTCTATAAAGAGGAACAATATTCGAATAATTTGGTCTACCAGAACAAGACATAAGGAAGAAATTAACAGCTGAATTAACAAGGGGGTTCCTGGAAGCAAAATTTCCCACCTTAATGAATATAAGATATCCATCCTGGAAATAGAGAGGAAACCAATTGGACTAAATACCAGGAAGAAATCACTAAGGCAATATAACAGTTAAATTATCCAACTTCAAGGAAAAAGAAAATTTAAAGAACAGGAGGAGAAAAAAAGGCAGTTATTTACAATGGTGCTAAGATATGAATATGCACTGATCTATCAGCAGATACAAAATCTCCAGCAACTAGGACAGAGTCAACAGAACAACCCCTCCAATAGCAAAATAATAATAATAATAATAATAATAATAATAATAATAATAATAAAATTCGCCTCCTACTCCCACCAGAGGGCAGTAATGCCAAAAATTAAAATAAAATTCAGGACAGTGTTAAATGAGTGGGAAGACAAGAGAAAAATGCAAAATACTGCAGCAAAAACTGGTTATTTGAAAGAATCAATGGAATCAACAGACCACTGGCAAACCAAACCAAGGAAAGGAAGGGGCAAACATCAACAGCCAGGATGAGCAATGAAATCAGGAAAATCACACAAGACTCCAATGAGATTAAATTGAAAATAACTAAATATAATGAAAGTCTGTATTTTTTTTTTTTTGTGGGCATCACTGCTCTCCAGTGGTGGGAGTAGGAGGCCCAGCCCCACTGCTGGAATTGAACCTCCGTCCCAGTGGGCCGCAGTCCTGCGCACAACCACTACGCCACCGGGGCTCAGCCCGAAAGTCTGTATTTTAATGAATTCAACCATATGGAAAATACTTGGAAAAACAAGCCCTTCTAGATTATCCCAGATGAAGGTCAATAACTTCAACAGAACCATAGCAAAAGAAGAAATGGATATGGTTATTGGGCAGTCACTGATCTGTGTCAATTTCAGCACTGGGAGTGTAGGGGTGGAGTCTAGCCTGTCAGTCTGGAGATAGACAATGAGGCCTCTGTGTGGGCATGAGTTTCTCTGAGAATTCTGGGAAATCTTACGGTATTTCCCAATTGGAGGTGAGAGTCCATCCACTCAGTTCCTTGGAGACGAACTACTGACATGATGAGATGACAACATACTGATAGATCCTGATTCCTGGAGACTGGGGGAGCTGGAGGAGAAGCCACATGGACTCACCCTGATGGGACCAAACCCCTGGGGCTGGAGAAACCATGTGGAGACTCCTGCCAGTGCTGAGATGCTTGGGAGACCACGGGAAGACTCCTACCAGTGCTGAGATGCTTTTACTGCCAACAGATACTGCTGATAGACTCTGAGCCCTGGAAACGAGGAGTCATGGGGAGACCCCTGCCAGTGCTGGGATGCATCTACTGTCTCTGGATACACAAGACTCTGCACCCACTGGCCTATGATTTGTTGGTGTCATTCCACGTGCTTCATGAGTCGGAAGGAGACTTTATAGATTGGTATCAGACATATGGGCTAATATCGAACTTATGACCTTGGACTGGACTGGGTTGGGATGCTTTCTCGATGTTCCATTCCTCTTGTATATAACAACCTTTCCCTTATATCCATATGCATGTTTATGAATTTGTTTCTCTAGTCTACCCAGGCTAACATAGTTATCAAGAAACAATCAACGAAAAAAGCTCCCGGACCAGACAGTTTCAAAAGAGAATTCTACCAAGCATTCAGAGAAGAGCAGACACCAATCATCCATAAATTATTTCAGACCATAGACAATGACAGAAAACTTCCAAATTCATTCTATAACGCCAGTATAACTGGGATTCCACAGGGATAGAGAACTTCAGACCAATGGGAGCAAAGTCAAGCCACAAAGACCCTGACAAGCACCCAAATAAGACTTCAGGCTAGAAGGGGCAGTTCCCAGAATCCCCCAGGACTGGTGGAGAGATAATCATAAAAGTCAGCGGATAGACCTGGATTATGTGTGTTTTTTCGGGAGGTTTTGGCTATTGAAAATTTTTTCTCTATTTAGATTTTTAATGTTGGTTTACCTACCCCTATAAGACAGACATTGGAAGCAAACCTGAGGAGGAAGCAATGGGACCAATGGTTCCGGAGGGACTTGGGAACAGGAGGCAGGGTGAAATGAGTAATGACATAGACAGGGGAACAACTAGAGAATTAAAATCAACAATGAGGTTGACGTAGAGATCCTGGGGGTGTTGGAGCAATAACTACTAAGAGGGTGAGTGTGGTGGGACAGGAGGAAAGTAAAAGGACACAGAGAAAAGATCTAGGAAGCAAATCGATGAATAGAGTTGTAAACGTAGGTGTGGTGGTCACCTAATCTGGTGTCAATTTGAGGATTACGTGTAGGGGTGGAGTCTAGCCTGTCAATCTGGAGATAGCCAATGAGACCTCTGTGTGGGCATCTTCTCCTGAGAATTCTGGTACTTCCTTCTTGGAGGCAAGAGACAATTCCCTCTCACAGCTTACTCCCTTGGAAACACTCTGACAAGAAACATGGCAATACGCTGCTAGATCGCATGCCCTGGAAAGTGGAGGAGCCACTTGCAGACTTCTGAGATGTTTACAACACCACTGGATCCAAAGACATTTTATTCACTGGTCTTTGATCATCCTATATTTGGTATCATTGCAAGTATTTTGCGAGTGTGAAGAGGACTTTATAGATTGGTATCAGACATATGGGCTTGGACTGGACTGGGCTGTTTCCTCAATATTAAACTGCTCTTGTATATAAACCTCTTATTCACATGAGTGTCTATGGACCTATTTCTTTAGTCTACCTGCACGAACAAAATAGGTGTGTACATATGTAAATTAATTCATAAAAACAGAGGTATTAGCCTATATGCCTATATTTATATGGCAATACATTGAAGTAGTTGACAGACTCTGGGCTTCTGCTCAAGTCCTCCCTCAATGCATTAACACTTTATTTTAACAACTGGACATGCTGTAATGCTCACACTCCTACATGATTGTGTTATGTAGGTTTGTTGTGCCAAAATGGCCAAAGTAGGTAAGTAGGTTTGTTGTGACAACACGGTCAATGAACACGTGAGATCAATTGAAGGATGGAAATAGAAATGGCTTGGTGAGCCCACCCTTGTCCTCTTGCTCTAGGTTTTTAGACCAGCCGGCTGCCTTGTTTGTCCTCAATTTGCAAGCTACACTACCCGTAGGACACCTAATTCATGGACTGTGTCATTGTGAGTTGAGTTTCCTTCAAGCCTGTTTCGCCACACTTTTGAGCTGGGAACTGTCGGACCTTGTCATCAGGCTGACTTGGTGACCTGCCTTGCTGTGTGCTGCTTGAGGCTGGATAGCCTGAATTGCTCTACAGAGGACAACTCAGAGACCATCAACACTCAAAGGACTGCCAGTGTACTAGTTGTCTCATGCAAGTGAATTGCACTAAGCCATTTGTACTGCTTTATAGTTAACTATTTATTATGTTAGATATATTTTTATTTATATAAATAAATACAAAATTATTAGTGTCCTGGCTTTGTTTCTCTAGCGAACCCTGTCAAACACAATGATTGTTAAGGACAATTGGGTGCATAAGCAAATATGGTGAAGAAAGCTGATGGTAACTGGCTATCAAAGGTATCACATCTGGGGTCTTAAAGGCTTGATGTTAAACAAACAGCCATCTAGGAGAGAAGCAGCAAGCCCACATGGAAGAAGCACACCAGCCTGTGTGATTCCGAGGCGTCCATGGGCTCAGGTAAACAGGCACCCCAAGCCCATCTGTAGACAATGGCACATTGCCGCACAGAGGGTCACAAGGAAGGAATGAATCAACCAGGGTACAGCAGAGCACAAGAAAACACACACAATATTTCTGATTCTTTGAGGCTTCTTCACCCTCCCACCTGCTATCATTACTCCAGGACTGGCTCAATTCTGGCTCAGTTCAAGAAGCACAGACACTGGTAAGATAAGAGTTCACAGTACACGAATACAGGTCAGAAAAAAACCCTCAGGAACAGAAATGGGAGTAATAATACCAGGAAAGTAAGAAGAAGGTGGAGGGATAAAGGGAGCAAGGGGACCAATGCGTTGATTGATGGATAACTTGCCTTGTTACCCATGGGGATGGACAAAAGAAATGTGGGTGAAGGGGAAAAGCAGTCTAAAATATGAAAACAATTTATCAGGCATAGAGGAACAGAAAAACATATTGTGAAAGAGGGAGAGTGCTGATTGGAGACCCAAAACCCATCTGTAGGCAACTGGACATTCCCTTAGAAAAGGGTCGTGGGAAGGAGATGAGCCAGTCAGGGTGCAGTGTTGCAAGGATGACGCATATAACTTTCCTCTAGTTCTTAAATGTTTCCTTCTCTCCTCTATCATGATTCCAATTCTACCTTACAAATTCGGCTGGTACAGATAGAAAGTGGAAACACAGGGATTCCAGGATAGGTGATCCCTTCAGGACCAGTGGTGAGAGTGGTGATATTGGATGGAGGGAAGGTGGGATAGAAAGGGAGAACTGATTACAAGGATCTACATATAAACTCCTCTCAGGGTGATGGACAACAGAAAAGTGGGTGAACGGAGATGTCAGTGTAAGATATGACAAAATAATAATGATTTATAAATTATCCAGTGTTTATGAGGGAGGGGTTAGAAAAATGAGGAGCTGATATCAAGGAATCAAGTAGAAAGTCAATGTTTTGAGAATGATGATGGCAAACAAATGTACAAATGTGCTTGACAAAGGGATGTATGTATGCATTGTGATGACTTGTAAGATCCTCTAATAAAGTGATTTTTAAAAAAAGAAAAGAATAATTTGTAATTTATCAAGGGATCATGAGGAGGGAAAGGGAGAGGGATGGAAAAAAGAGGAGCTGATACCAAGGGCTCAAATGGAGAGAAAATGGTTAGAAAATTATGATGGCAACATATATACCAACCTGCTTGATAACAATTGATGCATGGATTGCTATAAGAGCTATAAGGACCAAATCAGATAATCTTTAAAAAATAATAAGAAGAAAAATATTTTTTTAAAAGAGAAAGAAAAAGTATTTTAACTAAGAAGAAAAAAGTAATAAAAACAAGAGGAAAAAGTACAGAGAATGAATACAATAAGGAAATGAAAAATTAATTGAATTTTTATGAAATTCAGGATAGGTAAATCTATAAATAGTACTGAATTAATGGTTTCTTGGATGAATGGCAGGGAAGGTTTTTGAGAAGTGAACTAATAATATGTACAAGAAAGAAGAAAATGTTCTAAGATTGTGGTGATGATATACAACTCTTTAATATGATTGAATTATTGAATTATATATTAATTACATCCAATACAACTGTTACAACATAAAATAATGGGGGCTTGTGTAGCAGAAGAAATAGTTCACCCCAACCCCAACTTTTGTGGATAGCTCAGGAGAATTTACTTCAGAGGTCAGCACTGAAGCTACAGCTCAGGGAGAGGGACATGTCTGATCAGGGCACATGGGAGCAAATGAAGGGGGAGTAAGACAGAGTGGGGCACATCCTGGTCCACTAAGCCTGGAGGATGATATCCCTGCTCAGAGCAGCCAATGCACAGAGAAACCATATGGTTGGCCCCACTATGGCCCCAGACATGACATCCCTCTCTGACCCATAACTTTACGGGGGACAACACTGGAGACACAGTACGAGAATTGCACCCGACCAGACCCTACCACAATGAGGCAAAACACTGAGGGTGTGCAATGGAAGAGCGAGGGCAGCAGAGCAAGGAAGTCCTGGGGGAGTACCAAAAAGAGACTTTGAGGCCAGGGCATGGCACCCCATCAGACTTGATTGGAAAACCCTCCTAAAGGTCAACAAACAGACCTTGAGCTATGTACACCAAAAAACACAAATAGCAGTCAAGAAACACGAAATTAAAAAGAAAAAAAAAGAGGGATAAAACACACACACAAGAAAAAGGAAAGCAGAGAAAGGATTGGAGAAAGCAAGGCAAGGCAACTAAAAATGAACTCAAGATAGATTGTTTTTAGGTGTCGAGTCAGTTCCGACCCACAGTGCCCTGTGCGTGACAGAATGGAACACGGCCTGGTCCTGTGCCAGCCTCACAAGTGTCCCTGTGCCTGCGCCCATTGCGGTAGGCACTGGGCCAGTCCATCTTGTTGAGGGCCTTCTTGTGTTTCATGCCTCTTTACTTTACCAAACATGGTTTCCTTCTCTGGGAACTCGTCTCTCCTGACATCTTCACAGTAGGTACAATGAAATCTTGTCGTCCTTGCCTTTAAGGAGCACATACTGTGACCATACTTCTTTCTAGACAGCTATACTTGTCCTTTTATCAGTCCATGGCACTGTTGATATTCTTCTTCAGCACCACAATTCAAATGCACCCATTCTACTTCAGTCTTTCTTATGCAATGTCCAACATTCCCATGCATATGAAGCACTGGAAAACAGCATGGCTTGGGTCAGGTGCACATTACTTATCAAAGGAACATCCTTGCTTTTCAATATTTTAAAGAGGTTTTGTGCTGCAGATTTTTAAAAAATTTTTAAATTTATTTTTTTGGGGGAGGGGGTATCACTGCCCTTCAGTGGTCGTGGGCAGTGAGCCAGTGCTGCTCCTGAGAGCCGCCGCTGGATTTGAACCGCCAAGTCCGCGGGCCATGGTCCCGCACTCAACCACTTACGCCACCGGGGCTCAGGCCTGTGCTGCAGATTTACCTAATGTAAAACATCTTTTGATGTCTTGACCACTGCTCCCATGAGTGTTGTGGATCCACGTAAGATGAAATCCTTGATAACTTCAATGCTTTCTCCATATCTTAAGATGGATTAGAAACCTAAATGTAAATCCTAGGACTATGTGGCTCATTGATGAAAAAAATAAGGACAATTGGGGCTCTAATACATGGTGCAAGCATGCCATCAAGCACAATGAAAATCACACACGCAGGAGAAGACAGAATAGATGACTGAAGTTTCCTAAAAACAAAGACCCTTGCTTTCTGGCTGGCCCTAGCACTGCAGGGCCTCTGCAAAGGGCAGTGAGGAGGAGAAGGGCTGTTAGGTTATCAACGAGGTTGTGACCAGAGAGAACACCTGCAGCATTTACAAGTGCATCCATGGTGTGGGCTTCAAGAAGCATGCCCCTCAGGCACTCAAGGAGATTAAGAAGTTTGGCAAGAAGGAGATGGGAAACCTCATGTACAAATAGACACCATGTTCAACAAAACTGTCTGGGCCAAAGGAATAGGGAATGTCCCATACCCTATTCATGTACCACTGTCTAGGAGACGTAAATGAGGATGAAGATTTCCCAAAGAAGTTCCACACATTGGTTACCTATCTGCATGTTACCACTCCAAAACCCTATAGACAGTCAATGTGAATGAAAATTAGTGGCTGATTATCTAATAAAGGTTCTAAAACTTCAAAA
This sequence comes from Nesogale talazaci, assembly GCA_004026705.1. Lineage (NCBI taxonomy): Eukaryota > Metazoa > Chordata > Mammalia > Afrosoricida > Tenrecidae > Nesogale > Nesogale talazaci. The sequence goes on from PVJH01025610.1 coordinate 26,525, forward strand.
CGAAACAAAAAAACCAAGACACTTGTGTGCATCAAAAGATTTTGACAAGGATGGAAGAGTGACTTCTATTCTACCTCTTAACGGAATGAACAAAGGGCCTTGTTAAACAAGTTATAAACAAAGGACTCTGTGAGAATTGACTTGGTGAACACTTGAGCCTTGGAGTCAGGCCCTGGCGAGTATTCTGACACGGGTTGTACTTGAGGAGAATTCTCAGACATCTGAGCCCAGAGGCAGCATGGATTTGAGAGAAAAAAAAATAATGCAGGAAACCCATGATGGACTGAGAAATTAGAAAGTTGCTGTGGAAGGAGGTCCCTACCTCTACAGCGGTAGCCAGGGACCCAGCATGAGTTCTGCTGGTTTGATGAGGGAGTTCGCCCACCTCCAGACACAGGAATGGTACAATCAGAACCCAGTCCTGGCAAAACAGGGGCTTCATAGGAAGTGGGGGAAAAGTTTGTATATTGTGTCTGCCAGGCTGTGTGGGATGTAACCCAAGTGCTAGGCAGATAACAGAAGGGCTTGAGAAGACAGATCATACCTTTCTAGTTGCCATCCACCAGTGTGCCAGGCAGCTATCTTAATTGAAAGTGCTTGGAAAAGTTCACGATGGCTACATCAAGTTAGACTAGCTGACAGCTTACTAATCTGCTCATGAGTCCAGGTGGCCCTGCAAGGTAAGCATTGAATTACTAACCACAAGGTTGCCAGTTCAAACCCACTAGTCACTCAATGGGAGTGGCTGTCTGCTCCCATAAAGATTTATAGCCGTGGAAACTCTAGGAGTTGGGTTTGCCTCAAAGGCAGTGGTGTAAGTTTCTTCCCTTGCTACTTCTGTTCACCTGCTTCTTATTATCATCCCTGTCTGTTTCAGTAGGTCTCGTGTCTTTGTTGTATTGTGTTTGCCTCGTTTGCCATCTTGCTTAAGTCCTCCAACCCACACAGTCTGGTGTCACACCATCCTCAGCATTAGGTTTGAGCCAATTGCTATGGCCGCTGGGTCAATCCGTCTTGTCAAGGGCTTTCCTCACTTTTTTTATCTTCCATTTTACCAAGCATGATGTCTTTGTACAAGGACTGGTCTCTTTTGACAACATCTCCAGAACCATATTCTATTTAAGAAACATCTGGGATATCTAAGAAATCTTTAAAAGGAGTCATATTGAAAATGTAACAAGGAGAAGTTATTTCGGAATATTCTCATATCAAATAATGTGTTGAGGAAATGTTATTTCTCAGAATTTAAGGGTGGGGGAATGTCAAATTGAGTTCAAATGACTGTTCTGTCCATTTAAAAATTGGAAAGAAAACACTAAACCTAAACTAAATCAAGTTGATTTTGACTCATAGCAAGCCTATGTAGAATTTCCCAAGGCTTTGTAGATCCTTACAAGAGCAGACAGTCTCATCTCTTTCCTGAGGTGGGTTTGAACCACTGACTTTAGTGGATTAGTCTAAGATTACCAGAGTAATGCTGCCTGTAAAGGAGCCTTGCTGGTGTACAAAGAAAAATAGTCTTGAATTATTGGAAGAAAACCATTTGCAATTGCCCCCTTTAGCAAAAGCTTCAAACTCACTGCCCTTATCAATTCTGACTTATAAGAGACTCTATGACAGGACAGAACTGTCTCTGTGGGCTTCTGAGGCTGTAAGTTCTTAAGGGAGCAGAAAACCTAATCTGCCTGAGCAGGTGGGGGGTTTGAACTGCTTTGGAAGTTAGCCCAAGTTGTAACCCACTATGCAACCAGGGCGCCTACAGTAACCTGCTGTGAAATTCTGACTGTAGTTTTGAGTGCATCAGCTATTCATTTCAGTATTTTCAGGTTGGAAATCTATCTTGCAAGATAACTGGCATACTTAAATGAAGAAATATTAGAGGGTATTTTTAAAATTAAGTGTAATCATGGCTTACTGCAGTGTTATCTTAATGGGCTCTATTATTGGTCCTGAATATAATGGTGTGTGAATAAATCTATATGCTTATATTATACAATTTATGACAATTTTTCATCTGAGAACTGGGTTGAATATCAAAATATTTTATTGCACCATGCTTTTTTATTTTTTATTAAATACTTTTATTGGAGGCTCTTACAGCTCTTATCACAATCCACATTCATCCATTGTGTCAGCTTTCATGTTGATTTTTGTGTATTTTGTACTTCTAGTATTTTGTGGCTATTAGACACAATTTTGACTATTAGACACAAAATGTCAACATAAAAATTACGTTTCCTTTCTGTGTATTTTATAGTACAAAGTTTGAGCATTTCTTACTAAAGAAGTATTTTGAATCTTCAATCCATTATTTATACAATAAACTCAAACTTACTGCCATTGAGTCAGTTCTGACGGATAGCCACTCTATAGGGCAGGGTCAAAGGGCCCCTTTGGGTTCCTGAGAGTTTGAATCTTTAAAGGAGTGGAAAGCCTCATCTTCTCCCACAGACGGGCTCCTGGTTGACATGTGTCGAGGCAACCCACTGTGCCACCTGGGCTCCTTACGAACTCACTGCCATCCAATCAGTTTCTATTCAGAGCGACCCTACAGAGCAGGGTAGAACGGCCCCTGAGGGTTTTGGAGGCTGTAACTCTTCAGTAGAAAGGATCATCTGTCTCCCATGGAGCAGCTGGTGATTTTGAACCGCTGACCTTGCCGTTAGCAGCCTGACTTGTAACCATTTATGTCTCCAGCGTTCCTTCGGAACATTTTATCACAACACGATATCTTAAATGGCTCTTTGCAGCAGTGAATTCTGGTACGTCTGAAAAACAAAACAATTTAAAATTATCCATGTATGCATATATGACGATGTTTTGTCCTTAAAATATTTTGAGTCATTAACATTCCACATCATTGTCACTTACAACGACAATGTAAATCAGCCACTGCCAGCAAGTCAACTTCAACACAAAGCGACCCTGGAGACAGTTCCCCAGACTACAAATCTTTACAGAGGTAGAGTCTCTCATGAATCCTGGCAACCTCGGGGTTAGCAGCCCAATTCTCTAACTATGAGGGGCAACAGTGGTTTTCAGATTGAATTAATGTGGAGACGGGAATGAATATCGCTACTTTCAAAAATTACGTACAAAACCTTGTTGGTAGGGGCCATTGAGTTGGCTACGGACTATTCAGGTCCTTACTTATGCACCGCCCGTAACCATCCTCACAATTAGTCCTATGCTTGGGCCCGTTGATGAAGCCACTTGGGACGAGCAAAATTCGAGTTGATGCAAACATGCCTTATTCTTTGCAACATAAGGTAGTCATATTTCTTTAATGTCAATTAATTACTCCTGGCTATCGGAACGGGGTGGGGTGGGGTGGGGGTTACGCTTCGAAGCTCTGAGTCAGAAAGAAGCTTGGGGAATCCACGCTGCCTTTCCCCGTTAAGGCGCTAGTATCTTCACAGTTAGCGGGCGAACAGCGGCTCCGCTTTGCTTTGCTGGCGCAGGGCTCTTCCCGTTATTAGAACGCCGTCCTAAAGTACACGAATGCATTCGCGGAGAAAACACCTGGGGAAATCCGGGCCACTCCCGCAGGACGCTCCAGAACACGCACACCGCTGCGACGTCGCACACTGCGCCAGCGACCTCTGAGACCAGCTCATCGAGGTCGGGTTTGCATTCTACGCACGCTGATTCGCCACATTTTAGCATTAGAATTTGCAACAAAAATTAGAACTTCACTGCTTAGGAAATCGGTTCTTTCCAGGTAAACAGAAGTACGAGGACTTTGAGTTTCCGCAACTTTTTTTTTCCCTCCTCTGAATGTCCACAGTAGCTCCATTCAGCCAGCAAGGGACTCGCGTCGAAAGTGACGACGCCGGTGCTCAGGCTGCAGTTCCCAGCACGCGTCGCGGCGTCCCCACGCTCCCGCCCCCGCCGGGAGTCCGACGTGGAAGTTGCAGGCGGACCGCGCTGCGGAGGAAACCGCCCGGTACCGGGAAGTGGAGGCGGAGGCCCGTGGCTGTGGCGTCTGCGGCCCGAACAGGAGGCACCGCCGAGGCCCGGCCCTGTTTCTGAGGATCGGCGGAGGCGTCCAGGCGGTTCATCAGCATGGGTGAGGGGCCCGGGCTTTGCGGTCAAAGGCTCCAGCCCAGGGGCTGCCCTTGGAAGCTACAAAGTAGACACCTTCTGCGGGCGCGGGTGGCCCGGCTCAGCGGGTTCGCTACCGCCCTCGTTACTTTGCCCCCGGCGTCCAGGCGGGGCTGAGCACTGCAGGTAGCCGCGGCCCGAGAGACTGGCCGCTGCCCCTGTCCTCGGCTGCGGACCCTCTGCCCCGGATTCCCGCTCAACTTGATGGACCGCTCGTTGGTGTACGTGTCAGCCGCAGGCTGGCGGAGGTTTCTTGGGTGAGAGACGAGAACCGGCCGCTCGTGAAGCCGGATTCCCGCCTGGGCGCCGGGACCGCGTCGGTGTTGCTTCTGTGGTTGCTTTGTAGCCAGTCGCTTGCTTCTTGATAGCTTTCTTGATAGTAAGTAGAGTCGGAGGAAGTGGGGCAGGCGTTGGTGTCTGTGCGTGAAATGTGAACGCTAATCGTTGGTCTGATGCTCGAGGGAAATAGTTCACCACGGCGGAGGCCAGAGGAAGGTGCAAAGTCTTCGGTTGTTTCACCCTCTAAACAGTCTTATGGGGAATCCGCTTCCTGCTCCGGAACCACGGTGCGCTTCCTCCTCTTTCCATAAACCACCCTTTTTAATTC